>JAFBJR010000175.1:1151914-1227818 GCA_016785285.1 Brachirus orientalis
CATTTGTGGGTTCCATCTAACCTCGTCAATGTCTCGACTATATTTTCTATTCATTTTGCAACTCATTTGATCAATAAAAGTGTGAGTTTTTATGGGAAACACAAAATTGTCTGGGTGACCCCAGACTTTTGAACGGTAAGGGTAAGAGGTTTGTGAGATAATGTGTGTTTCCCACAGCTGCGTGGAGATGAGTGAAGACAGTGATGAGTGGTTGTGGGCAACAGACTTTGAAAGAGGAGACTGAACAGAGAGTTTAATTAAGTTTAAAGAGGCGTCTCTAAAGGTGGAACCAAGAAGACACAACCTGCGACTCACACCAACGCTGAATGTTTTTCTTTTTGTCTTTACTCATAACTTTTGTCGCTAAGAGTTGCTTTAACATGTGATAGAAATGCGAGTAATTGTGACTACCTTGGTTTTTGTGACTCTATTTTGCTCCCGTTGTTGCTGCAGGTGAGGTGTGCCGCCGTCTTTGCTCTGGGGACGTTTGTGGGAAACTCTGCGGAGAGGACGGACCATTCCACCACCATTGACCACAACGTGGCCATGATGTTGGCCCAGCTCATCAATGACGGCAGCCCTGTGGTCCGCAAGGTCACTGCAGCGCACAAACACACACTCGGTTTCACACAGCTATCCTTTAAAGCAGTGTTTCCCCAACCCTTTTTCCGTCAGAGGTCACAGAGGTGTTGGTAATAAATAGCTTACTAACTTTTAATAAATGGGTTTTAATGTGGCTGATACTCAGTTCTGATTATTCACTAGATCACATGTAGTCAAACTCAAGGCCCGGGGGCCACATCTGGCCCACCATACAGCTGTATTCGGCCCTCGGGATAATATGTCTTTCCTGCTCCTTCACTGATACATATTAATACCTTACATCAGGTTACCGAGCCCGTATAAATAAATAAATAAACAAACAAATTAAATGTGAACCAGAGGGGCGGGTCTAAGGGGGCTCAGCCCCCTCATTTGAGTTTTGTTGCCTCTTGTTTAGCTAGCAAAAATTGTTAAGTATTATTTAATAGATACATGGGACTGCAGGTCTGTTTGTGAAATACAGCAGAGGAAATAGTTAAGATGGATGGAAACTGCATTACTATATACTACTATATAGCAGATTTAAATGGAAATGGATTTAAATGGAAAATCATTCATAAACATGAAACATAAACATATGAACATACTGTAAATATGAAACTGTCATCCAATGTTGCCCTTTCTGAGTCTATTCAATGGGTAAATCATTTAAACTTATTCTATAGAAAAAAAGGTATTCACTGTGTTTTTTAATATTTGTATTAATATTATATAATATTAATTTGTTCTTTTTTTTCCCATAAAATATATATATTAATTTCTGATTTCTTTATTTTATTTATACCTGATTTTTATATTATTTGACCTCAGGTTAGACACACTTTTTCATTTTGGCCTCCTCTATAACTGAGTTTGACACCCCTGCACTACAGAGTGTGATTGGGATTTTCTAAATTGAATATGCACAAATATAATGTTAACAACCTCACAACCTCAGAGCGGACCATGCTCTGCATCCCTCATGTGATCTCTGGCGCCCCCTAAATGGGCCACACTCTACACCGACTCCCATTAATTTGGACAGCCTTAACAAAGTGTTACCAATGAACGTCTCACCCTGATCTTAACCTAAGCACAATTCAAATCTACACTTAACCAGTTCCTCACAAATGAGGTTCCGTCTCATTAGGACCAGGTTTTGGTCTCCATGAGGACTACTAGTCCTGACAAGGTCAGTGTTTATGACAGAAAAGATCCTAAAGAGGTAACAAATACAAGAACACACACTCTGCTCTGCTGCCGCCGTCCTCTTCGAAGAAGTTTAAAATATAATCCTTCATTATCTAAGCAAATAAAAGGCAGCTTGGTTATAAATACAGATAAAGCAGCTGGCAGATGGATGTACCAATTAGTATGATACACTGTATGTAATAAAAAGAAAGAGCCAACTGTAGAATAGTGTGTGGTTACCATGGAGACGTCGGGAAACCTTTTGCAAAAGCGTCCTTTGAATATGCCATGTCGCTATTGTCCAGCAGCGACTGTCAAACGTTAAGCAGTTTGTTTTAACGGTAAAAAGTCAGAAGGATAACGACAAACTTTTGGCGCTGAAAATGTGTAAAGTGTGGTTTTAGAAAATAAAAACAAATCAAAAGTTGAAACACAGAAAACATTTCGCTTAAAATGTCATAGCGCGCCTCACAGTGCGTGCACAGCAGGTGAACATATGCTGAGCTTTTAATGTATTGATACTGAAGAAAATCACATTGCCATATATATATAGTGTTGAATTATTGCTCCACCCTTGTGACAATCTGAAGTGTAGAATAAAACCCGAGACTTAGGCCACCATTAGATTTGTTGTTTTAGCAATGCTATAATGACCATACTGTACAATTATTTCTCAATCACTTTATTGGAACATATCCTGAAAATATGGAGAAACACATATGCAGTTTGAAAATAACAGCATTTTTTAGTAAAAAACAAACAAACAAACAACAAAAATGCTTCTATAATATCAAATATTTTGTGTGACCTACATTTCCACTTGAACAATAACACAACCATGGCTCTTTAAAACCTGGAATGGAACCCTAATGTTTTTGGTCAAACCTGTGTTTCTCCTACTATTTCATGCCAACAAATAGCTGCTGTGAAAAAGGTCTATTATACCTGGTTTACTCCAGACATGTTGGAGCATTACATACACATGTTGCACAAGTTCAACTCACTGACAGGTTGATCATATAGTAGAAGACTGACTTTTAGTCACAACGCCAACGATCACAAAAGTGACATAAAAACAACAAAGCTGCTGGTGGCCTAAGACTTTTGCACAGTACTGTACATGTATTACTATTAAAACTAAAGTGCGGGAACTAACTGATCACTTAATTATTATTTAACTTTATTCGTGTTTTGTTTGTTTGTTTGTCTTCTGTACGTGTTTACCAGGAGCTGGTCGTAGCGCTCAGCCACCTGGTGGTCCAGTATGAAAGCAACTTCTGTACAGTTGCCCTTCAGTTTATAGAAGAAGAGAAGAACTACTCTGTTCCGTCGCCGGCCAACACTGCAGGTACGAACCAGACTCAGCTGCTTTTTTCCTCTCAACCCTTTTTACTTAATTTTCCAAGTCATGTTCTTCAGACACCTCGCCGAGATACTGCAATACTTCTCTCTTAAATCCCTTTTACTTTCTCCAACAGGCTTTGGAAAACATTTTAATATAATAAGCCACATGTTTTACAGTGTAGTTTTATGTCATGCCGCAAGAACGCGGTGAAAACACGTCTGCCAGTTAGAAAACAGCAGGGAAAATTATATTTTAGCCATCTAACAGACGACTCACCGGTATAATATCTTTACCCAATTGATGTCTGCACACTCTGCAAGAACTTTTGCCACAATATCTCACTTTTAGTCGGGCTTTTCCAGCAGGAAATTGGTGTTTGTGTCACTTTATAAACTTAGTTACTAGACAATTTGTGATTTTTCATCGTGTCACTGAGTCCAAAAGTGTTATTTTGTTTGAAGTCCTCCTTATAATTTTTACTTAAGGGAAACCAAACCTGACCTAAAAAAGGCAAAAACATAATAAACACACACACACACATGCTTCCATCATGTTGAATTAACAGCCTCACAAATGTACAGAACCATTAGACACAGATTTTATATTTGTTACATTTACTATTGTTGCTCTAAATAACCATCCCAGCTTTAATGTTCTGTTTCTGCTCCTTTCTTTGACATGTTTCACAGCAGGTGACACACAAATCATTAAAAATCATTAAAGTTTCAATTAATATTAACAGTTTTTTTTTTTCATTTAAAACTGTAGAAACATTAGATATAGAAAGTCTTAATACAAATGTCTATATTTTTCTTAAGTGGTAACTTTGATTTTCTCCAGTTTTATTTGAAACATGGCGTCTTTCAAACGCTCGCCATTAAAATGTGGCTCTGACATTTTTCTAGCGAAACCGAATGAAGTCTCAGCTTAAATGTCGGGAAACGGCAACATGAAAAATTGTAAATATTTTTGATCATCCACACAAATTACCCCTTTAAAGGGCTTCAAAATGTAGTAAGCATCACTCAGGGTAATAAAAGTTTAAAGTGCTGAATTTATGCAGGTTGATGTACGACCTCAGCATGTGAAGCAGAAGAGCTGAAGGCAATTCACATCTGTTTTCATGCGGGGTTTCAATTTTAAAATGGTATTTTGGATAATGTGACCTTTATAAATAGACACTTGGGTCAGTTTTAAATTGTTTATTTAATTATTATGTGCTTGTAATTTCTAAGTCTTATAAAAGTCTCTGCCTTAGCACATAAATTGCCTTGAGATAATGTATGATAATGTCTCTCCACAAATAAAAATCACCATTATTCCATCATTATACATCTGGTGAAAGCTTCCCACTTTTAGTTAGGGTATATAAGGATAATAAAACGGTGTTTTCACATGTTTGATGTTAAAATGTTTATATTCTTGAGAAGAGTGTGTCCTTGACAGCATCAGTGGAACATGTTAGCAGGTCTAATTCATCAATTACCAGCTACTACTGAAACATTTTAACTTGTTTGTAAAATGTATTTGTCAGTTAAGCCATGTAGTGAGCAAACTTTTTTATATTTGTGCCTATATTGGTGGCGTCAGATGACAAACGTGGCCAGTACAACCCAGTACAACCCATTTTTGCATTTTTATGAAGAAAAAACAACTAATTGATTAATCGAGAGAATATTGGAGAGATCCATCGATTATGAAAATAATGATTAGTTGCGGCCCTACACTGGCAGCTCACGTGTCACTGGTTATTTTAAAAAAGCCTTCCCCTTCTTTGAAAAGTGAATGATATGTGTATGTGTCCTTGAAAGTTTGCTGTATGAAGGACTTAGTACTTTGTTGAATTTCTTTGAAATCCTTGAAATTCAGCCATTAAAGCAGAGGTCTCAAACTCAAACGTGGTCAGGAGGGAGCTTGAAATTCTATTACAATAATTCCTCCTTGTTCCACATACACATGGGTTTACAAGGAAGAGCTTGATATGAAGTGGTGGGCTGTTTGAAACTGAACTCTGCTTCACATAATCCAGCTTTAACTTTGAGAAACACCCTCAGTTCCAGCCTTAGATTCAGAGGAGATGTGGCAGAGCACTTCAATTCGTGTACATGCTTCCTCACTGTGCTTCCGACATGGTTTGGTCCAATCCAAAGTTCTCCACCACCTTCATTAGTCAAAGGACAAGCTTGGCGAGATCTTTTCCACTGTAGATTCTAACTGTCTAAGATGTGGCTGTAGTCCAGCCTCAGTAGGCCAGTAGTATGTTCTGGACATGTCCCTTTTCTGGACATGTCCCGCCCTCTGTGCCGACTGGGAGGATATCTTTAAGATTTTTACCCACATCTGTAAGCAGACTATAACACCTCGTCCCCCTAAAAGCTATCTTTGGTATAGACCACCTTCTGGTTGTAATTTGACCAACCTACAGGCAAATGCGCTAAATAAAGTCAGTCCGGAAAATTGCTCTTCACTTAGCTGATTGGTTCTTGCCATAATATGAAATTCTAACAGTTGTCAAAGTCAAACCTGACTTCTGCACAACACAACTGATGGTCCCAACCCCATTTAATAAGGCAAGGAATTCCACAAATGAACCCTGACAAGTGAAATCCATTTCAGGTGACGACGTCATGAAGCTCATTGAGAGAAGGCCAAGGGTTTGCAGTTTTATATTTTAGAGGAACCTTAAATAGTCATGAAAATTAAGAAAAACCATTGAATGAGAATATATATATATATACACACACAGTACTGTGCATAAGTCTTAGGCCACCAGCAGCTTTGTTGTTTTTATGTCACGTTTGTGATCGTTGGCGTTTAGATTGAAAAGATGTGACTAAAAGTCAGTCTTCTACTATATGATCAACCTGTCAATGAGTTGAACTTGTGCAACATGAACTTGTGCAACATGTGTATGTGATGCTCCAACATGTCTGGAGTAAACCAGGTATAATAGACCTTTTTCACAGCAGCTATTTGTTGGCATGAAATAGTAGGAGAAACACAGGTTTGACCAATAACATTAGGGTTCCATTCCAGGTTTTAAAGAGCCATGGTTTTGTTATTGTTCAAGTGGAAATGTAGCTCACACTAAATATTTGATATTATAGAAGCATTTTTGTTGTTTTGTCTGAAAAAGATGTTATTTTCAAACTGCATATGTGTTTCTCCATATTTTCAGGACATGTTCCAATAAAGTGATTGAGAAATAATTGTACAGTATGGTCATTATAGCATTGCTAAAACAACAAATCTAATGGTGACCTAAGACTTATGCACAGTACTGTATATACATATTGCTTAACCATCTTAATGTGAATATAATGGAAATGTCCGTACCCCCCCCATGTATTTTTTCCTTTTACTTTGATTTACTCTGAGGTTGTGTTTTCTACTGTTCATTTGAGTTCTGTATTGTAACTATGTAACATTGTATTACTGTATAAAGTAAATTTTTCATCTCACTGTGTGTTTCCTCTTTTTTTTCCACATCAGAGCCTGGTAACCTGACACCAGTGAGGGACAGTCCTGCCATCCCACGCCTGCGGTCGGTCAACTCGTACACCAATATCCGAGCCGCGACCACTGCCCGCAACCTGAACAAGAGCCTGCAGAACCTCAACCTCAACGAAGAAGGTACGAGTGAAGACGGTTTATTCGCCCAAGTGAGGTTTCTCTGCAGCGTGTCGGCTGTTGACTGTGTATGAGTAACAAGTCCTCGAGCTAATGATTTAAATCCGTCACTGCGGTTCCTCAGAGAGACTCGGTGAGCTTTAATGAGAGGCTGCCACTGCTGTGCTCACCAGGAACAGCACTTCTGTTTTCTGCCACTTTTCTATTCATTCTGATTCAGCCGTCACAAGCACAAAAGTACAGATGAAAACTGTCAACGTCATCGTCACGACTCCTGCCACTTTGTCTGACAAAACAAAGTCGGTTTTGGGGGATAAATATGTCAAAACAAGTCAAGTCAGTTTTATTTATATACCCCAACATCGCAAACACAGTTCGTCTCCAAGGGTTTACAGTCTATACAGCAAGTGACACCCTCTACCCTTAGACCCTCACCCTCAAATGAGAGAAAACGACATAAAAATCCTAAAATAAATATAAAATGGGAGAAACCTCAGAGAGAGCCACAGACGTGCCATTGGTTAAGTTCAGCAAATTTAAAAAAAGAGTGGAAACATTGCAGGATTGTAAAATGTAGAAAATAAAATAACAGCTCATGTGCAGTTTTTATTGCAACTTAACAGTAAATGTGTGTAAACAGGTTTAAATGGGATATTGGCCTCTGAAATTACACACTTTAATCCTGTCTCTCTGTTGTGTGTTGGGGAAGCTTCACATCATGGGGTCCAACAGTAAGAGCCACCGTGTCTCTTAAGAATTTTTCCATTTTTAACATTTTTGCTCTCTCTCTCTCTTCCTTTTATTAGTTTGAATCCCAGTTTCCTAAATCTCAGTTTCTCCATCATAATTCCTAAAAGTGTTCTCTTTTTAGGGAAATGTTTTTTCCACTTTCTTCCAATAACAACTTTGGATTCTGCTTCTTCAAGCTTAAGATAAGTCGACACAAACCCACAAATCTTAAATAATCACTGACTGTAAGGAGCGACGTTTACACCAGACAACATGTTCTACTATTGTTTTTCTACAATTTGATTTCACCAAACATTTAAGTGATCGCCGATCATGATGATTCAGGATTTTTTATTCCGACCACATTTCTTCCTCCAAGACGATGGTTTCTGACTATCCTTCCAGTTTTTAATAATGCGTTGGACACTTCTCAACCCAATTTTAGTAGTTTCTTCAATCTCCTTAGATGTTTTCTCTGCCAATGATTTGACCATTCTCCATCTTTTTCCACAACCACAGGATGTGTCTTTCCACAAATGGGAAGCTACTCATTGCATCAGTTGGGCTTAAATAACTTGTTGCCAGCTGAAAAATAATCGTCCGTGTAGGAATTATCCAATAGGAGGCTATTACCTACAGTACTGTGCATAAGTCTTAGGCCACCATTAGATTTGTTGTTTTAGCAATGCTATGATGACCGTACTGTACACTTATTTCACAATCACTTTATTGGAACATATCCTGAAAATATGGAGAAACACATATGCAGTTTGAAAATAACATCTTTTTCAGAAAAAAAACAAACAAACAACAAAAATGCTTCTATAATATCAAATATTTAGTGTGACCTACATTTCCACTTGAACAATAACACAACCATGGCTCTTTAAAACCTGGAATGGAACCCTAATGTTATTGGTCAAACCTGTGTTTCTCCTACTATTTCATGCCAACAAATAGCTGCTGTGAAAAAGGTCTATTATACCTGGTTTACTCCAGACATGTTGGAGCATTACATACACATGTTGCACAAGTTCAACTCACTGACAGGTTGATCATATAGTAGAAGACTGACTTTTAGTCACATCTTTTCAATCTGAACGCCAACGATCACAAAAGTGACATAAATACAACAAAGCTGCTGGTGGCCTAAGACTTATGCACAGTACTGTGCTTTCTTATTTAAATCCAGGTGGTACCCTTTTTTGGCAGTGTATTTTGCAATGTTAATACTGTGAAAAACTGGTTTTAATTTATTGTGCAGCCTGATTTCATACAGCTAAAGCTAACTGTGCGCCGTCTCTCTGCCACTGTTTAACTAAGTTATGTCTATAAGCCGCCACTCCAGTTCAATCACCAGCGCCGGAGCGCGTAACCTACTGCTGACACCATTTCTAATTCCCATTCTCTGCACTTATTCCAATATGCTGCTGCGTTTATCACCAATGAGCGCGGAGCGTATCGCCATTCTCTACCAATCTCCATTTCCACATTTCAGTCAGCCGTCGGTGGCTGCATGTGTGTGTTTGGGCTCCGTATGAGTCACCGTAATGTTTGCTGATGTGGAGATTTACAGCAGGAGGCGACTGAGCTTGACAGATGAAATTAAGATAGGAGCAGGTTCTTGTGTTGGAAAGTTGCCTCTAAATATACGAGGTGTTAACACATCTCACACTTTATTTGTTGTGTTTTTGTTTTGTTTTTTTGTCATTTGACTCTTGTGTTTATTTGTTGTCTTTTACCACGATAATAACTATAATATTTTATTTCTATAGGACTTTAACAGCTTTCTAAACAACATAATAACCTCAGCTTCTCTGCATTTTGCTGCATCTTCTTCTTCTTCTTCAGGTTGAATGTTCACGTCCATGACTGGGAGTAGCTGTAGGGGGAGGGTTCGTTGCACAGCAAATGTGCTAGTTGCGTAACTAAACTCGACTTCAAAACCAAAAACCACTTGCTTGAGCGCAGGTAAACAGAGAAGCCCTTCTTTCTCAGAAGTGGCTGAAGTGTTTATTTTGGTGATGTTTAGATACAGGAAGGACACGTGGACGCGCCAAAAAACATCAGAAATTTGAATTTCCACTGAATGTCCTCTTTAACTAATGAGACCGTGGTTGTGTGTCTCCCATGAGCAGGTTCTGTACGTCCAGCTTTAGCACCCACCTGATGCTGATTGGTCACAGAAGAGAAGATGCCAAAGCATTAGTGGTTTGTGGGCGTGTTTTCCTGAGAGTCTGCGGCTGAACTTAGAGTAGAATAGAATTGGAATTCTGTCACAAGTACAGAGCAACGAAATGCAGTTTGTATCCATTCAGAAGTGCTTTAGCAGATATATTACAAATGTACACTGCATGAAGGAGATATAAACATGAATATTGTTATGAATATGCTATAACTATAAGTATATACAGACTATAAGTCTAGTGAATGTACAGGCTATGAACACGGTTATACACATGGTTATAAATACGAGGGGCTATAAACAGACTATAAATATAAATAATTATTGTATACAGCATGAATATCTATACAGTATTTACAGTAGAGCAATTGAGATCAAGTGAGATATGTATGGATGAGTAAATTATACAGTAGTGCATTATTGGATGTATTTTACAGTAGTGCAATGAGAGTTGACAGGTTTAAAATTAGTTTACTAGACCCTCGCCATTAGTGAAACTGTTCAGGCATAGACCCCATAGACCACTTCCTGTTTCAAAGTAAAGGCATTTCAGTCTTCTTTCTTTTCTTTTCTTTTTTCACCAACACATTCCCTCATTCTGGAGAGCACAGAGGAGTATTTAACAGTATGTTTAATGGTTTTTCAAAAGCACACGCTGTGATCGATTCATGCAGTAGAGTAGAACCGCAGCCGTCACACACAATGTACGTCCAGTCTGAAACGAAAGCTGAATCTCTGAAGAAAGATCATTTCACTCTCTCGTTTTTTTTTTCCCGTGTTTCTTGTGTGGGGAAAAAAAGGAAATGTTGAGCCGTCTCTTGGCAAAAATCGACATACGTCATGTGTCGATGAGTGGAGACGGGAATGGCAGCTCCTAACTGGAAACAAGAAACATTCGGAATCTTAGAACATTCCTATGTTCTGCTTCACACACAATGTAAGAAACATAACAATGAGCCTAAAGTCTGACATTTACTCTGACAGTGTGCTTGTTGGTGTGTTTTTCTTCATGAAGGTGTTCCAGCTGCCTTCTCTCCTGGTAACCTGAGCAACAGCAGCAGTGCCAGCAGCACACTGGGCAGCCCGGACAACGACGAGTACATCCTCTCCTTTGAAACCATTGACAAAATGCGGCGGGTGTCGTCTTATTCTTCCCTCAACTCGCTCATAGGTAACGAATTCTCTGTTGTCCTGCTGTTCAGCCACATGTTGATGTGTGTGTTTACTTACCAAAATACTTCACTGATCTCTGGAGGGAAATAGGGTTTTTGATGCAGCTACTCCGAATAAAAATGGAAAAATAACAGAGATTTGAGATTTTATTTAAAAAAAAATAGATTATAAAATAGATTATAAAAAAATGAAGATTAATTTGCAATAGAATCTCATTATCAGGGTGTTTACATGTCAAGTGCAAACACTTGAGCTCTGTTTTCTGTGCTGGCTGTGAGTTTGTGAATTCTGACAAAATAATGTC
The DNA here is from genome assembly GCA_016785285.1 of Brachirus orientalis. NCBI lineage: Eukaryota > Metazoa > Chordata > Actinopteri > Pleuronectiformes > Soleidae > Brachirus > Brachirus orientalis. The sequence continues at coordinate 1,163,054 of JAFBJR010000175.1, forward strand.
ATCGTGATGTCGTTTAAAATCATTTGTTTAGTGGGAAGTTTGTGTCACAAGTAGGAAACGGTGGGTCAGAAAGAAATGTAGATTTCAGTATTATTTTTAAATTTGGCCTTCATTCATTCGGCCTTACGATTTGTGAAGTGAAGCCTTGGAAGGAGACACGGGATGGGGAGATGAGAAAGCAGTTGAGTGGAGCACTTTGGACAGCGATGAAGAACGAGAAGAACTGGGATGGAGAGCTTCAGTTAGTGGTTGGAGCCGGAAATGATTTGAACAAGACGAAGAATCTTGGAGCTGAACTGTCATAAAGAGCTTCAGCGTTACACCTGTCTGTGTACAGCCTGCCAGAAATTATGAGGAAATGGAGAAGCGGAAAGATGGAAGGTGCAGGTAGCCACCAGGGGGCGACTCTACGGGCTGCCAAAAAGAACTCTGCTTGAATGGAAGTCTGTTGGGAAATTAGCTTGTACCTTTATTATAATGTCAATTTGCCAATAGGACATCTGGTATTGTCCAATAGGAGGTGATGTCTGTGAACATGTGGTTTCATAAACTGACAAATCGGTCGAATTGCAAATCTTGAAGCTTCACAACAAGATTTTGTTTAACAGCTGGAAGATTATGCTTGAGTTTCGGCCCATAGTTTTTTCTTTGTTTAAAGGGGTTTGAATTCTCGTTGATTTCCTCAGTTTCAGTTGAGGATTCGTTAAAAAAAACACACACGCACACAAAAGTATCCTGCGATAGCCATTGTTAGCGATACCAGTCGATAACAAAGTTATCACACAGACGAAGTGTAGCAACATGTCAAAGGTTAAAAGTTAGACAGGATTTTGTGTACATGTGAATTAATTTGACTGAAATCCAACAGAAGTGCTATTAACGATAAAAGAGTGTGTGTGGTGGCAGCTACAAAAATTCCAACTGCAAGTGAAATGTACCATAAGGCTATGAAAAACCAAAGAAAAAATCTTATTATGAAGTTATTATTCACCTTTACAGACCTACTCACTGAAAGTATATTTAGCTTCTGCCAATAAAACCTTGTAAATGTTACTCACTGGACCATGAAATGCAGCTTTTTTGTTTACAGGCTTAATGTCTGCCAACATTTTAGTTTATGTTCCTAATATATCATCATAATATTAAGTTTGCATGATGTATCTCCTGTGGACACGGTGCTAATTGCACATCTAGAGGTTGGTTTCTGCAGTGATGAAGATGTTGCCCTGCAGGATCATTTCATCAGGCTGCAGACAGTCACTGCAGAAGCTTTTCTCGGGTTCAAGACGCAGAAACTGCCATTCTCATGAGCGGGAAACCCGCCCAGAGGGACTGCACTGGAGCGGGAATAAAAATCACAAAAGACTGACCTTTTCCCCAAGAGAGGAAGGAAACCCCCCCCCTTAGACGACAGCAGAGACTGAGAAAGTGTGAAGAACAGTCGCCAAATTGTAAGGGACAGCAGAGCAGATGAGGAGAAGTGCTTTTCCTGGTACACACTGTTGTCAAAGCCGCTCAGGAACCAGAGCTCTCAGGTGATTGGCGGACCTCGCCATGTGCCTCGACAGCAAGGACGTGCGAGCAGGAAAAACATGACTTGACTTCCACCGTGGGGAAAAGGGAAAGTGAAACCGGGGATTCCCCTTCCTCATTCTGTTTCTTTTTTTTTCCCATCACTGTTTTTCAAGTACAAATGTTTCATATGATCCCTCAGCTGCCTTCTCATGTCCCACTTTAAGAAAACAAATAAATAAAAAACAGTCACAGTAGAAAATCGAACAGTAATTGAGCTCTGGCAAACAGTGAATTTAACCCAGTGTGGTTCAGGTTCTTGAAATGAAATGTTCTTTGATTTTGTTCCTTTAATGAATGCCACCTTATTGCAGGTGAACTTGACTCAGTAAAGCTCTGCGTCAATATCTGTCCTCGGAGAAAACAGTCCAATTTTCTCTGCTCACCTTTTACACAGGCTGCTGTGTTAATATGGGTGAAATCGCACTCATGCACACACTTCCCTTAGTCTTGTTCTCTCTTCATAATAAATGCACTAGATCATCTTCTTTATCTTCCTTTTGATCAGGCTGTACATTCGCGGTTATTTGAATTTCGATTGTTAAAAGTTGTATCAAATCAACCTGATCTGTACCGTCCTACTTTTTAAATAACATTCTGCTGTGATACCTGGGGATAACAAGTATGGAATGGGTATTACAACAGAGCGGATTCAGGGCCATTTGAAGTCCTTTTTAACGTCGCCTCCGTCTTTGTTTGTCCACAGTCTAAGTTTAGGCTTCACATTGTTAAATTAATTTGTTATTTATTAAATTCAACACATTTTGTGCTCTGTGGACACACACACACGCACACACCCAGACTTTTAAATGTCGCTGTCTGTCACGGAATTTTAATGTAAACGCTCTGGTATCAAACCACAAATAGGTAGAAAACTGGTATCTTCGCCGATTTGGTCACACTTTACCGATGTTAAAAAGGTTTGTTGTTGTCTTTACATAGACAACACAGCTATCAGCAACGCAGCCAGTTGGTGGCACTTTGACAGTGAGTGAATGTTGGTTTGTTGATGTCGATGTATACTTGGTGCAGATTGGACTCTGTGTGGCCGAATTAGTGGTATATAGTATCACATACAAATTTAAAGCTCACGTTTCGCACGTGTGATACAACGTGCCTACGTCACAGGCTGTGCGTCCCCTACAAAGCGGAAGAAGACGGAAGCGGGCTTTGGGTAACGTGTGTGGACAGTTTAGCTGTACGGAATGTCAGACGCCGAGACGGAAAACAGTGAATACAGCGAAAATTAGCAAACGCAGCAAAGCCAAAGTAATAGTAGGAATAGGATAAAAGTATGTTTTATCAAATTACTCAATGAATCGATGGAATATTCGACAGAATACTCGATTACCAAAATATTCGATAGCAATATACATATTTTTATCTTTTTTAACGATGCAGTGTTGCAGTGGTTCTGCAGTGATCCAGCCTTGCTGTTTAATCGTTGGTAATTTTTTCCGCAGATTCACGATCTTTTCCTCAATTTTATTAAAAGCAAAGACAAACACAGATGTTGAGTCCAGCATAAACAAATGAGCAAGCCAGACATATCATTCAGACTGATAAAAATACTGATAGTGTGAGGTTACCATGGAGACGATTAAAACCTTTCACCAAAGCATGAATTGGAAACGTTGCACGAGTCGAGTGACTCTTTAGATAATGAAGTTGGGCTTGTTGTTGGGTCGCTGTGTGCATGTTATAACAGGTCAGGACACACGTCGGCCCTTCGCCCACTGAGCTGTGGCCCATCACAGTGGAGGAGAGTCCCAGCCTCCCTGCGCACTTGTTTTTAACTCCCATGTCGCACTGAGCCGCATGAATAAACAATCAGGACCGAGCTCATGAATGGAAGCAGCTGCAGCATCAGCAGGGAAAAGAGGCTGAAATCCACACTCCAGTGTAGATGAATCTCTAATCTCATCACACCCATCTTGGCATCTTCCCTGCACTGGCTTCCACTTCCCTTGTCGACTCCACTTTAAAGCGTTTTTAATCACATATGAGGCTTTTAACCAAGTTGGCTGTTAATCTGCCTCTAATACTGTAACAACTCCAGAGTCCACATTAAGGACAAAGGATGATCAAGCCTTTTTTCAGTGCTGAGCATCAGACCAGTCATTCTTTTTTTTTTTTATTGCATCACAAATAAACTCGCCTTTTCATCACAAGTTTAAAATTTGACTATTTTGGAATTCACAACCGTTTTTTAAGTCCATATTATCAATGCGAAGCAAGGTCTTGATTTGAGGATTAAATGAAAAATACACAAAAGTCACTTCATGAGCTGAGCTTTTAGATTTATTTGATTAGTATAAATCAAAACAAGTGCAATAATCCTAAAGTAACAAAGTGTCTACTTTTCCAGTTTAGGTGCCTCCTCTGTTTCATTCAGGTTCTGTATTAGGCCTAAGAATGTTTTTTTCTCTTTTTTGTGCTTAAAAAGTTTACTGTAAACATGGCATTGTTTCAATAAAAGTCTCCATACATGCAAAACCCTGCAAAATTACTCTAAATGCTGTAGTGCCAGCCTGGCCTGTAAGTGGCGCTGTAAAGTTGACACCAAAATACAGCAAAAAAAAAAGGGAAAGAAGAGGTGGATGATGGATGTAAAGCTTTCAGTGTTAAGTGTTAGGTTAGAAAAGGGGCTATGACATTATAAGACGCTTTTCCACACTAGGAACTTTTCTCATTTACCCAACTAATTAAAAAAACCTTGGCACGTTTCCACCAAAATTACCCGGGTAAATATTACCCCGGTAAATGCTTTACCCGGGTAAATTTAGTTCCTACTCATGACTAGGGACTTTTCAGATTACCAGGAACTTTGGAGGAGTGGGGCTGTGTGGACGTAGTGACTTTGTCTCTAAATTTAGTGATTATTCAGAGCTTCTAGTGTCTTTTTCTTGTGTTATTTGAGACTTTTGGAGACACTGATGTGAGAGCATGTACTGTTCTAAAGGTCTTTACACATGGAACGAGCAAACAAATGATTCCGATGTGAAGGAGCCTCTCATGAACATCAAGCACAATGAGAAAAAACCATATAAATTATGAGGATTTGATTAGTATAAATCAAAACAAGTGCAATAATCCTAAAGTAACAAAGTGTCTTGGAGACACTGATGTGAGAGCATGTACTGTTCTAAAGGTCTTTACACATGGAACGAGCAAACAAATGATTCCGATGTGAAGGAGCCTCTCATGAACATCAAGCACAATGAGAAAAAACCATATAAATTATGAGGACGAGGAGAGAAATCACGTGCGAGCGGGTTGCACACACGCACGCTGCTGCTGCTGTTCTCTGGCTGACGCAGCTCACAGTGATGTCGGTAAATACTATTTTGAAGCTTGATTCCTTCACACGTCTGTCACTGTTTTATACTTGTTTAATAACATGAAACGGGTTGTGAGAGACAAAAACAATCAAGCGATCCACCGGCGTGTTAAAAGTTTTGACTGTACGTCATCAATGACACTCAAGAACTTTGAGGTGCGGTGGAAATGCAAATTACACAGATTAACAGGAACTTATTTACCTGTGTAAATTAGTTCCTGGTAATTTTGGTGGAAAAGAGGCTTTTTTTTTCCCAACATTGTATATTGGTTGTAAAAATGAGTCCTAACACTTTGGTTCTGTGTGGATAAAAAGCCAAAACAATACAAAACTTGGGCAGATTGTCTTAAATTTGTTCTCGAGCGTTCGGGACCTGATACAGTCAGACTGATTGTGTGACACAAAGAAGCAGCAGAATTATTTCTCACTGTCTCTCAGATGCTGCAGCTTCAGTCATTTTTCTTATTTATTTCAATTTCTGACGAAACCTTTCATCCACAGTCTTTTTCCCAAAGTCGCATAAGACACTAGTTGTGATCATGACTAATTATAATAAACAACCATGTTATGAGCAGCCCTTGATTAATCTGAATTAAGCATTAATGTTGACATCTCCACTTTTTTTAGCTCATTCCCATAAATGCATTTTTTGTTTTAGTTTTAAATTCCTTGTGTTGACGTTAATGTTTCTGTTGTCATTTAAGTCAGCAGAGACTTGTCATTTTGACGTGTTGTTGTTTATTCATTTGTTTCCCTCAGATCCTCAGAGCTTTGTTTTAACACCAGCAGCGAACAAAGGGAAATGTTGAGAGGTGAAGTGTCCTGTTCTATTAAATAGTGTCACCGTTTGGAACAAATTGAAACCATAAATCCTAACTGCAACGACTGCTGGACGTTGGCCTGCAGGAAACTGGCAGAGTTCCACCGTCGCTCGGGAGTCGCACAAGTTGCACAAGTGATTTATTAGTTAACATTTCAAACATTAAATCTTTTCTTTGCTTGACTTCTCTCTTTAAATATTATTAGAAGAAAATTCTCAGTCTGCAGTTTCTGTTAGGAGAGAGAGAGAATCAACGGGCAAGTCATGATGCGATTTATAAGAAACACGACCCACAATAAAGATAGTGTTACAGTGATTCAGCAATAATTTATATTTTATTGGGATTCCCCCAGGTCCTTGAAATCCTTGGAATTTTGTGTATTTGAAGAATAAAATTCAAGGTCCTTTTAAGTTTTTGAAAATAACCCTAAACAGACATGGGTCATTGAAAGTTGAGTTGATATTGAGGTAAATTTTCCCTTGGTTGTTACGACGCCACCTACTGTTTCATGATGTACGTAGACTAGGCCTACGCAGAACAAACGTAGAGTCATAATTACTGGCGGTGTTGTGGAAGTGAGATTCCATGCTGAACGAATGACATGGTGCCTGGCAAATGAAAATTCCAAAGACTGACTTGACCAAGATTTCAAGGACAGTTACTTCAGGTTGTCCAGAGTGTGCTGCAAATCATTAAAAATGGACGCCACGTCAGCACATTTGGTCCTTGAATTGTTGATAAGTCACCCTGTAATTGCAAGACAGTCATATTACAATGGTTACAATGGTTGGTTCCATTTGTAGTTGAAAGTTAACTTGGTTTTTCCAGCTCAGAAAGTTGTCTTCTGAGACTTCCGTGGCTGCCACTCATGCTAACACTTCTGTGCCATGCTCTCATGTTTCTCTTATTACAGGTAACACTGTGATTCAGTCCTTTTCTGATGTTATTTGTGTGACATCAAGAGCTTGAATTCACTTCCACCTATGTCGGTGTTCTTGATATACTGTAATTTAGTGACACTTACATCGCCCTGTAAAATATATTTCAAATACACTCATGCAAGAGTTTCGTCTCCGCTCTTTTTTTATTGCCCAGACATCCAAAAATCACTCCGCAGTGTTACGACTATTTTATGGCATTTGCCAGAATTGAGGAGGCCGTAAAACCGTGACGCAGTGTTTTCATTTAGCCTGTAGTTAACATTGTTACTACTGTGCATCCATTTTATTCTGCACAAGGCTTCAAATGCTGCAAGTGTGAAGCCAGGAGACAAGGCAGTGGTGCAGCGGCGCTCAGCCAGTGAGTGATATCCACTGTCATGTGGACCACGTCGAGGCGGCGCAGAGGTAATTTGTGTGCGGCCGTAATGTAGCGCGACGGTTAAATGAGGAAGGAGCAGTATTTCACTGTGATCAAGCGTTTACTGTTTACTGACGCAGCTAGCAGACGGGCGCGTCGTCACTAATCTTCTCCTGCTCCTCAGGTTACGACCTGATCACCTTCTCAACTCAGTCACTCGAAGCTTCCCTTCACCCTTCAACTCTTTCCCTTTGTCTGAGTGAGTTTCTGTAAGAGCTGCCTTTGTGAAGGTGGCCTACCTTTGATATACCATGATTGTCCAGTGTATACAGTACTGTGCCACCATTAGATTTAGCAATGCTATAATGACCATCCTGTACAATTATTTCTCAATCACTTTATTGGAACATATCCTGAAAATATGGAGAAACACATATGCAGTTTGAAAATAACATCTTTTTCAGACAAAACAAACAACAAAAAATGCTTGTATAATATCAAATATTTAGTGTGACCTACATTTCCACTTGAACAATAACACAACCATGGCTCTTTAAAACCTGGAATGGAACCCTAATGTTATTGGTCAAACCTGTGTTTCTCCTACTATTTCATGCCAACAAATAGCTGCTGTGAAAAAGGTCTATTATACCTGGTTTACTCCAGACATGTTGGAGCATTACATACACATGTTGCACAAGTTCAACTCACTGACAGGTTGATCATATAGTAGAAGACTGACTTTTAGTCACATCTTTTCAATCTGAACGCCAACAATCACAAACGTGACATAAAAACAACAAAGCTGCTGGTGGCCTAAGACTTATGCACAGTACTGTATAATGTTTGACAGTTTATCCAAGAGCTTGACCAACATAGCAAGATGGAGACAGATGAGCTGCTGTGGCGACCCCTAGAGTAAGATCCTGGAAGTTGACAGATATAGGTTTTTCTGTGGGCAATGCAGATTTTTGGAAAACAGACCAGCCAAAGGTTGAAAATTGATGCTGATTTTGTTCCCATTTAGAGTAAAATAAGCAAATAAAACATAGTGAGTGTAAATGACAGCTAGTATTGTCCAATAGGAGCCTGATTGCAGGTGTGTTCCGCAAGCATTTTTATGTTTAACAAGCCGTGGACTCGGCATTAAGCAAACCAGCTCTCTATATTTTTCATGGATCTACTTCTTGTTTGCTCCTCATCATCAGGAGAAAATCAAGCTCTATTCACACATTATCAGTAAAAGTGGCCTTTAAAGGAACAAATATTGCCATTGACTCATTTGTACTAGCAGTAGCAAACCATGGCTGTGAAGCCATCAGCCACCATTGCAGCCAGGGTCAGCTGGCACTGATAGGCTGTAAAAGGTCCTGTCACAGCCGATGAATCGACCAAAACAATGAATCAGTCGACCTTTACTATGAACTTTTTTTGGCACTCTCTGGAGAGGAAGCTTTAGTTATTCCCACTTTCCCGCTGGAGCCCAGTTGGTTTGCAGCTGCAGTGCTCATCTTTGAGAAGTGCACAATAGGTCTGGAGTCAAGGGGGAAATAAAGGAAATAAAGTAAAAGGTCACCCTCAGAGGTCACGTTTACACGACCATCTGCAGAGATGGAAAGATCAGAGAAGAAGGAAAGAGAGGAAGCAAAGCAAAAGGCTGGGGCAGAATGTTGGAGATTATTACAGTTTGCTGTCACAACTCACACTGGGGGGGGGAGAAGAGTACGGCGTCAGATTGATAAAAAGGCAAAGCAACAGTGATGGAGGCCCAACTCACTGCAGAGGCAGCATGCTGAAGCAAGTGAAAGATAGAATGTGTGGAAGAGCAGGAGGAAGAGGAACATAAAGACAAGTGCCATTGGCAGGTTGAGTCCTGAAACACCGATGTCAGCAAAGCTGCCTTCACACATGCACTGACGGTCCAGGTATTTTCCTCGGATGGTCTGGACACGCTGCGTTCGTCATACGTCAACAACAAGCAACATTAATCCAACAGATCACACCTTTGCCACAGTGAGGTCACACAAAGCTAATTCAGCCTGACTCGCAGTGTGTTTCTCAGCATAGCAGTGTTGTGGTGCTAACCGTTCCATTCTTTGGAGTAAAATGGTGCAAGATGGTCAGGGTGGAGCTGGACCGGCTCATTGATTAACAGAGAAATCTCACACACTTGTGATCGACATAAATATCCAACGCAAGTCGAGGCAAATGCCTGAAGTCTATTTTCATTCAAAGTTTGACGTCTTGTTGGGACAAACAGCCACAAAATGAGAAACTGCTTGATGTCCTCCATTGTTGTTTGTTGTGTTGCGTTCAATGTTGTTGTTTTTTTGTCATCGCAACGGTACGATGTCACGCTATACGGCCATCAGACACAGCCCACACCCTGCCTGTCAAGTAAAGGTACTGTTCTCAGTCCAAATGCAAGCCTGACCCAGGGCTTTACCATTCCAAACTGTATCGTACCAAACTGAACCGGACCATGATGGAAACACTGCAATTGAGCCGTCCACTCTTCAGGCTCAGCCGAGGAGTTGGAAAAGTCTGATGATTTCCCGCCTCTGTGGTTGAAAGGCGAAGAAGTACACACAAAATACACTGTCAGAAAATACCTTTCATCTCGTGTGCATTTCATTGAAACAGGGGAGGACACTGACTTAGATGCACCGGGGTGATGTGTGTTGGTGACTGTGTAATGTGTAGTTTTACTGTGCTGTGTATTTCATAACACAGCACAAAAGGCAGCTCAATTTGTGCAAAAATCCAAGCCTCATATGTGTTTGTTTGTCTTTTCCAGGTGTGTCCTTCAATAGTGTTTACACTCAGATCTGGAGAGTGCTGCTACATCTCGCTGCAGACCCGTTTCCCGAAGTGTCAGATCTGGCCATGAAGGTCCTCAACAGCATAGCCTACAAGGTATGTTTGTGTTGGAGTCCCGCATGTGATCTATGTTGTTGTTTACTATGACACACTGCAAAGAATGAAATGATTGATTTTTGGTGCTGAGGAAAGCCCGTGTCTTCTGGATCAGGCTTTAATCATGCTTGTGATGCGTAATCTAACCTCTAACCTCTAACCTCAGTATTCCACAAAGTGTATGTTTGTGGACGGTGTGAGGGTTTACTGAGCTGTCTGCCTACAGTACAACATTGAAAATCTAGATTAGAGAACTGCTGTCGGCTCTGCCATAATCTAAAATAATGCTCTCATTGCACTGCAAGACTCAAGTCTTTGGGAGACCTTCTGATTCTGAGGACTCCAGGTCGGCAACAGTAGGGGGCATTTGAGACAGCCCCAAAGTAAGAATGAAAATCCTGCAAAGTTCTGCTTTAAATGTGATTTGATTGGCTAGCACCTGTGCTTGAATATTTGATAACTTGATTTGGTCGACTGAAGCTTGGAAAGAGGAAAATTTCTCAGCGTCTTCTGCTCCCACCTCAATCAAAGCCATGCAAAATACCCACAATGCAGTTTGATGCTGCTCCATTCAAAATGAATGGGAAGCGTTTCAGTCGGTGCCTCCTGTTTTAATCCAGCATCATATCTGCTGATGTGTGGGCTGAATTAATCCCACAAAAGTCCCAACAAAAATACACATCTCCGCTCACAGACAAGTGACCGGAGATGTGTATAAAGTCATTTTCTGAAGCCTAATATGATTGGCTGTTGTATTAGGCTGAATCATCTATGTTTGTATAATATCAGTGATTTTTCACCACACGGTTATGTGGTGAAAAAGATCCTCTTCAGCACACACACACACACACACACACACACTCCCCATTGGCATTTTCTTCCTCCAAAAGGCCATTACTTTTGTGCAAATGCAATTAGGGGCCAATGATTCCCCGAGGCTTGGCAGAACAGAGCGGAGCAGAGAGGCTGCAGCGGCTTAAAGAGCCATAATAACCACCACAGTCCACCCCACATCCTAAAACCCAAGCATCATTTCTCGTGTTTTCCCACTGTTCTCACAGAAGCCTGCAGATGAGGAGCGTCTCTGCAAAGACACTCCACCCTGCACTGCTTTATTTAGTGTATAATGTAGTCGTCCTCTCCTGTGACTGTGACTGTGCAGCTTTAGTTTCAGTCAAAGTTTAGGTCCTCTACACCTGCAGACCTAAATACAGTGGTTGTCATAATTATCGGAATGAGTAGAGCTATTCATTTGGGCCGGCAGATACTTGCTATTTTTAATAATTGGCATTGACCAATTGCTCGATGATTGATACCCAACATTTGGTTAGTATGTAGCCCTCAAGTAATTGGCCCGTTTTCTATTTTTGATTTTCTACAATCTACATTTTATGTCAGCACGAAAGAAACAGGTCATCAAAATAAATGTTCAGGAACATTTATCAAGTTTTTTATTGGCTGGCCAATAAATAATAATTTGCAAATATCAGACAGATTAATAAATGAATGTCTACTTCTAGAAAATACTTAACCTGACAGACTTGTCTTAGATGAAATGAAGACTATCTTGACACCTCACTGGACGGTTTTTCGACTTCCATTTTGCGGTTGAATTTAATTCTTGTCCAAAACATGTCTTCTTGTTCCCTTGAAGTCGCCTTGAGCTGAAACTTTATTGAAAGACTGCAGACTTGGAGGTTTTCGCTCACCTAGATGTGTTTGTCTTGACTTGTCTCGATTGACTAGACAGTTAAGTTGGGCTGTCTTTGAGTAACTTACGTTGACCGATGGTGCGTTTTATTCACACTTGGTTTAACTGCCTTTAGACTTGATGTTTTTCTATCGCCCTTTTTTTTGCGGAGCTCGACCGGCATCCACTGATTTGAATGTGACACCAGTGTCACTGGGTGTTTTGTAAAAGGCGGCTTAATAAGGCAAAAGCATTTAAGTAGAATGTTTGCTCCACCACTGCTGTTTTATGTCAGCTCGCCCATTATTTAGCTTTACCTAAACGGCACCCATACCTGCTGCCTTGCATTTCGGTCTCAGATTTGCCTCTGCACACACTTGAATGGGACGGAAACAGCTCCCGTTTAAGTACCAGTATCTTCTGCATAGTAAGTCACCTGCCTAGTTTGAACCGCTGGATGATCATGTGATTAACAGATGGACAGACCAAACAAACGGACACACGGACAAACTTTGGGCAGCATTGCATCTCTCAATGACAGCTTGTCAGAAATTATTAGAGGAAGAAGAAGAAGGAACGTGTTTTTAAATTCCATCTTGATGATAGTTTGTTCACCTCCCTTTAAAATTTCCTCTTCTTCGTTTTGTACAGACAACTCAGGATTCGTTGAAAGCCTTAAAACATTATGATTTCGAGAAATAAAATTCAAGGCCCTTGAAGGTTTTGACCCTAATACCTAAATAGACACGGGTCACTGAAAGTGGCAAGAAGTAGACTTGATATTTAGGTAAATGTCTCCCTTGCTTGTTACGACGCCACCTACTGTTTCATGATGCACATAGACAAGGCCTACACCAAGCAAACGTTGAGTTGTAACTACTAGCGGTGTTGTGGACACTGTCCACTGTCTTTCTCCACCGTTGACGTGAGATTCCATGCAGAACGATGAGTGATGCCTGGCAAATGAAAATTCCAATATCTCTGTCTCACCAAAGAAAATGACAGACTGACTTGAGCGAGATGCCAAGGACAATCACTTGTCCAGATGCAGGGCGCGCTGCAAATCAGTAAAAGTGGTGGACGCCACGGACGAAGGCTCTTACAAGTTGCCCTCTCACCTTAAACTGTGTCAGCGCATTCAGTCCTTCAATTTGAGAGAAGTGGTCCTGGAAAAGTCCTTGAAAAATCCCTTGAATTTGATTTCTGCCAAGGTGCGGGACTGTTGACATCTAGATAAAGTACCTGGACAGACACAAACCTTCATCAACGTGAAATATTGTCCTGAACGTGGATCTGTCTCATGAGTCATCACCAAAATCTTAGCATCTCCTCGTTCACCCCCCAGAGATGTTCGTCGATATCCGACGTTAACTCTCTTGGTCTTGGTAAAAATCTTCCAGTTTGAAAAGTACAAATGAAATAACAAGCTTTGTCTGTGTTTTCTGCCCAGCTGAAAAAAAAGTCAAATAACTGTGTGACATTTTAAAAAAATAGAAACGATGGTCCAAACATCTTGAAATGTCTCTAAAGGTTAGGACCGACATCTTAATCAGAGACTGTTCAATCCAGGTTCACGAGTGTAAACACAAAGTCTAAGTGAGACACACAGCATTTTTTAATTAGGATTTGAAATGTCAAAGGATATTGATTAGTTACAAAGTGAACAGGGTCAGCAGCTAATTAAAATGGACTTGCTTCACAGATGTAGAGGTTGTTTATTTTGTTTTTTTTTATTTTATTCTCTCTTTGTGCGATAAAAGTCCTGGTTCTTTAGTTATTTCTGTTTTATTTTAATGTCTGGTGATGTTTTTGTATTGTCCAACACAACATTCTTGAACTTCTGTGAACTGCACGGTCCCTCTTAAAACTTTGAAACTTTGCTTTTAATGTTCTTGCTTTTGACCAAAGTCAATTTCTAGTCATCTGGATTCTGATGACAAAATGTTTTCATCTCTGTTTTACCTGATTTTTATTTATTTATTTTTTTAAGATTTCCATGTAAGTCTGTCATTGTGTTTTAAACTTCTGGTTTAATGTTTTAAAAAGCAGTCTATAAATGTATAGATCTATAGATTTCCAGACAAGTTCTACACAGACAGTGACTCCAAGCCTGTGACTAGTTCCGGCCCAATGAGCTGTCGCTCCAAAACTCAGTAGCCAATCAGCAGGCAGCTTCTTTAGGCCCACTCGTGGTCAGAATCGCAAACGAGAAAGTGTATTTTCAAACAAATAAAATACAATAATTTTAAATGATTAAATCAATATTTTATTTGCAAATAGTTTATTCTGATTTTATGGTTCATTTCTGTTTGCTCAATTCATAAAGTGTGGTTTGATAATATTGAGGCAAATCTAATTCCATATATCTGAGGCATTTCTTCTCCAAACATCATCACTGCACACACCGGCCGAGTCTGAAGCCTCTCCGTCAATGCATTGGACATTGTTTTGTAATAAACAGACAGATTTTACAGTGTTCCGAAATTTACAAATGTACAATGGAACACTGACCTCAGGATATTTTGGATAAATTATCCTGTTGGATAATTATGGACATGTGAAATGGTGCTAATTCTGCTGCTCGAGGGAAAAACAAACAAACATGAAATTAATGGAAGTTAGTGGACAAGTTTGATTACTACTCCTTTTTCCTGCTGCTTCCATTTAAAATAAAATAAACTCTTGTGTGTGTGTGTGTCTGCTCATAAGTAACTGCTTTGCCGCTCTAAGTTTTTAAATAATCTTCAGAAGGATTAATACTATTAATGTCTGTTTTCTGTGTCTGCGTCGCTCTGTCACCCTCTCTCTCTCTCTCTTTTCACGTCTTTCTCATCTCATTGATCCCGTGCTCGAGCAGAAACGGTACTTAGATTAGTGACATAGTTATTTCCATAATGGCCCTTTCAGCGGCTTTTACTGCTGTTTTCTTTCATTTCCAACTGCCTCTTAAGGAAGCGCTCGCAGCCACGTTCAGTATCTGATGACTTCTCGCCTTCACGAGTCGATCGGATGTGTTTGTGTGTGAAAACTTTTATATTTACGTGCCAGGTTCGTGCCGCAGTTTTGTCGTTAGCACAGAAATCACATTAAAGCTAGTAAAGTGTGTTTCCCTGTGATAAGCACATTTAGTCACAGGTTTCCTCTCCTCCTGAGTAAACAACAACTCTGATTTTCATCAGTGATGCTTTGCCTCTATTGTCTTTATTAAGTTTACCCCCCACTCCCTCGTGAGCAGCCATTGGAAAACTCACAATGAAGAGGTTATTACCTGCTCCACTTAATTAGATGAAGTTTGGGAAACTTAGGCAAACTTTGTGAAGTTCTGTCTTTGTGTAGCAGCGGAAGTAACTCTGATTTTATGAGTAGCTTCTAGATCTGATCTGTCTTCAGGTTTGTTCCTAAAATATATCTCCATTTTCAACGACCTCTGAGATGATTGAAATCACCGCACTGAAGTTAAAGGTCTAGTGTGTAAGAATTAGTGACATCTAGTGGTGAAACAGCAGACTGACAGCTCCCAGGAAACTACGGTGGCCTTCACTTACCAGAAAACACGTTGTTCTTCTTTGCCTGTGTTGTAAGCTCATGCTATAAAGACACACTCTGACTGGTCTGTCCATTCAGGGCTGCCGTAGAAATATTGCGGCCTCCATAAAGCGAGGCCTGCCATTACCTGATTTGTTGTACACATGCACAAGTATGACGACTTCCTTTCCCAACAAGTTAAAGCAGTTTCAGGGATTTTAAATAAAATAAATGTTGTATTCCCTTCTTTATAAAATAAGTACCCATTTTTGGTTTTTTTATCATTTTGTTTTATTTGTTATTCTTATCAAATAAAACTTTTTTTTTTTTGTGTAACAGAGTGCTTATGTTCTCCTATACCACCACTTCCTCTCAAACTGGCTTTCAAAATAAGAGCTACTGACTTTGGCTTTTAATAAAACTTTTGCCTTAACACTTAACAATAAAATTAGCTAACAGCTATCGTTATCTTGTTAAGAAAAATTCACAATTTTTATTGTTGGAAGTCATTCCACTGTCATTAGTGATAACAGGAAGTAGTCATATTTGCAAAACCAATTGGGTTTGGTAAAAGCTTGGCAATAACTATAGCTTATATTCTTTATTCTTGCAAAATACAACATGTTTTTATAGTATCTTTCATTGTATTAGTTCATTCTGTCAAATAAAATACGTTTTTTATGTCAGTCCTCAACTGTCGTAATATATCTGCGATAACAGGAAGTAGTCACACATCTGTAAATGTGTTGGACATATCAGGTTTCCAGTAAAAATCTGGTTATTTTCCCTTATGTACGTAAGAAAGGTTTACGGTCAGTCGACAAAAACCAAGCGATTTCTTTCTGAAAGCCATTGTACAATTATATAAACATACCTGTGTATAATATATTTAGTTTTGTCCAATAAATGTCACCCACTGGAGCTTTTAACGACGAGCTTAGAGGACTTCCTGTTTGTCGCTGTTGTTAACATTCCCCTCCCTTCTCGTTAACGTCACTTCAAGAACATTTTTGTATTTACCGTCAAATAATGTGTCCTCACAGATTTCTGGCTCCTGGCTGGATGAAAACTTTCTCCAAAGACTCAACATCAGTAATCTCTGTCAGGATTTAGAGCTAATTTAACACCAATTTCAATCTGAATGAATTCACCGTCACCATCCCTGTCTTTTTTGTTTTGTTTTTTTTTCCCCCTCCGCAGGCGACGATGAATGCTCGCCCTCAGAGGATCCTGGACTCTGGCTCGCTCACCCAGTCGGCTCCAGCCAGTCCCACCAGCAAGGGCACGCACATACACCAGGCTGGGTGAGTCAGCGCCTCACACACACATGAACGCCTGGAAACACAGAAAACACGTCTACGTTCAGTAAAGACCCCAAAACATGTGGATTAGGAATGTTAAAAATAACTGATACACTGTAAATCGGTTATTGGTTATAAAAGAAACAAGACATTGATGCACAAACCACTTTATCAAGGAAAATGTCCTTCTGTCCTTCTGTTTAATGTCATGAATCAGTTTAACGAAGCTTCTTTGCTGTTGCTTCCTCGTTTTGTCTCGTCAAACTCTCATGAAGGACTCCTGCGAGACTCGCTTTGCTCACGAGACTCGCCGTTTAATTTATATCCTACCGTCGTTTTTGCTTTGTTTCTCAAGATGAAGTGGTTTGCCTCAAGCACTCGTCTCGTTATTATGAGCCTGTTGCGTCACACAGACTTCACTTTGCATTTCTTTTAATGTTATTTAACCATTATTTATACAGGTAATCATACTGTGTCCCAGGGCTTCATTCACACCTGTTTTTTGCACACGTTGACGTATAACAGCATTTATTCACAGACGGATTTAACAATGAAATACATTCAGATAAACATAATAAAAGCAGGAAGAAAATTCAAAATAATGTCTTTCTGCTGCGCTTGAAATAAGTTTAAATGTGTGTTTATACTTTACAGGCCTCATGTTTTTGTCACCAAATGAACATAACAACAGGCAGGTTGTTCTGAAAGGATTCCCGTTCTTAACTGTGAAGCCGCAGTTTGTCTTTATTGTGTCATGAAGTTAAAAAGTCTATTAATTTCTGGTCTTTTTTAATAACCTAACATTCTCTGAGCGAAGTGTACGTTTACACAAAGCTTGCAGTTAGATTTGAGAGCTGCCCAGACCCTAGAATATATCAGTCAATCAAACAAATCAATAAGACTTTGTTTATGTAGCACTGTTCATGCGAATAACAATTGAAACACAAAGTGCTTTACACCAAACCTTCTGTATGGGGACCCACTTTTTTAAAAATGGCAAACTATTGTGACCCAAATGACAATATAAGTCATAACAAGAGCAAATTTCAAAGATATTAATTTGGTAAATTAATTAAAACATCAATTTATTAACGTTATTTAAAACATAGAAACCTACATCTTAACTGTAAAGTTGGGAAAATTCTGAAAAATTTGTTTAGGGACCCCCAAAAAACCTCCAGTGACCTATCTGTGGGCCCCGACCCAGTGTTTGGGAACCCATTCTTTACACAATAAAATCAAACCAGTGCAAAAAAAAAAAAAAAGAATTGAAACTGTCACAAATGGTTGAAAAGATGTGAAAGAAAAAAAAAATAGACTGACCAATCAGAAGAAAGGAACAGTAACAGTTTTACAAAAGTAAACTTGTCAAAAGATGAAGATGCCCATTTTTAAATGTACATTAAATGATTTACTTTTTTTTTTTTTACTTGACATGTTATAAGATTGTAATTTTATTATTTGTAATCCTTCCATTTCAATGTTAAGACTCATAGAGACTCTACGGACGCTGAAGCACACATTTAGTGTGAATATTGCAGTGATTATTAGGATTTTCCAGATGTCAGTATGAGGAGCGCTCCTCTACAGTAACTGGACCTGTTTATGTTCTGATTTAAGTCATCGATCGCTCACTCGGTCACTCAGTAGAACTTATTTTGTAAAAGTAGCACATGAAAGAAGCGGTGCGCTTCTTACATTGGTGCAGCTTGATGTGGTCACAAATATTTTGCTCTCGCTGCCATCAATCATTCTCAAAGACTGGCAGTGTGAGTTTAGTTATAGTTTAGCACCATATATATATATATATATATATATATATATATATATATATATATGTAAAGAGCCATGGTTGTGTTATTGTTCAAGTGTAAATGTAGGTCACACTAAATATTTGATATTATAGAAGCATTTTTGTTGTTTGTTTTGTCTGAAAAAGATGTTATTTTCAAACTGCATATGTGTTTCTCCATATTTTCAGGATGTGTTCCAATAAAGTGACTGAGAAATAATTGTACAGTATGGTCATTATAGCATTGTTAAAACAACAACTCTAATGGTGGCCTAAGACTTATGCACAGTACTGTATGTGTGTATATATATATATATATATATATATATATATACAGTATACGTGAACATAAAAAAGATAAAAATTACAGTGCAGCAAGAAGTTAAAAAAAAACCTACAAAAAAGTACAGAACCAAATAAAACATAATATAAATGGTGTCAAAGTAATAAAGTGGCTCTATATTTATAGATTTTATAACTATAACTCTCTTTGTTTTATTGTTTTATGTTAAACAGTGGTTCTCCTCCGATGCCCAGCACCAGCAGCTCCAGTCTGACCAACGACGTGCCCAAACCCCCGGTCAGGGATCAGCCAGCCACGCGACCGCCGTACACCCCGACGTTAGGAGGGCAAGCCCCGCACTCGCACCAGTTCCCCCGCACGCGCAAGATGTTTGACAAAGGACCAGAGCAGGTGAACACACAGACAGACAGACAGACAGAGAGGGAGAACGTGAAGCTGCAGATGCTGCTGAAACTGTGCAGGTTTTTACATCAGGTTCACGGACAGTTTCGTCTTTTACCCACTTTTTTCTGTGGGAAGAATTCTGCGCCGCTCGGAACTGGAATTTTATCCTTTATATCTGAATGTGAATCACTCACCTTGAACATGAATTGGCCAATTTGAATGACGTTATTTGTATCTTATTTAGTTTAAAAAAATTTGGCTCCTCTCAATTCAAATTCAGTTTTGGACGTTGCTTGATATGTATAAAACGTTATATTACATTCTTAGTAGATATTTTTTATATAATAGACAAATGTTTTGGTTTTACTTCTTGTTTTCTTATTATTCTTCAAAAATAAAACACACATTTTATGTTATATCTAGGTTTTTTTTTTATATTATCTTTGCTTTAGTAGTTATTCTTATTGAATAAAAAACATGTTTGTGTGTTATTTTTAGTCTTTTATGGTGTAACTCAGCAGTTAAGTTCACTCCATATTTTGCAGCTAAAAACAAGAGAGACACTGAGCATTCACTTACTTTCAACCTGGCTTTCAAAATAAGAGCCAATAACAAATTTCTTCTTACACAAAACCTTTGCCGTAATGCTTAACAATAAAGATACTTTGTAAATTAAAATACATTTTTATACATTTTTTTTTTTTTTTTACTGTTTTAGTGGAGTCATTCCACGTCTAACAGTGGAACAGTAACAGGAAGTGCAGAACAAATCCGGTTTCTGGCACAAAAATAAACATTTTCTGCCGCACATTCAGGTCCTGACATTAAGGCAAAACAGGTCGAACACAGATGGAAAGAACTCTGCGATGTGTGTCGCGGACTCTTGACCCGGTGCATGAACAGTTAAAGAAACATTTTAAAAGCAATGATTCAACCATGATTCACATTCAAATATAAAGAATTTAGTTTCATTTCTTAGTGGCAAAGAAATGTTTTAAAGAAAGTTTTTTGCTTCACAGAAGCAACTAAATCTAATAAACTGTCTGTGAGGTTGAATGTCTGTTGAGCAGCAGAGAACGAGTCTGTTTACAGCGTTATGGACGCAGTCAGGTAAATATTCTGTCGCTTCCGACTTTATCTCCGAGTGATCATTTTAGCCTGTTAATATCGCCAAAATCATGGGTTAGCAGTTGTTTAACTGCGACAACGCTGTGTTTATAAACTCAGGATTTTAGTGCAGAGGACGGAGGAGAATTGAAAGGTGGCTGCTGGTTCTTGTTAAGTCTTCATTTGCTGTTTTTCACTCACTGAATGTGTTCCATTATTTGACGACAAAAACAGACAAACAGGCTCATGAGAACAGCTTTATTAAGAGTTCGACTGTGAGAAGGAGGGAGACTGAAAAGGAACATGACATGATAATGTCACAAATGAGCCTCTTAGTTTATTGTGTCAACAATGATTTGTTATTCAAATTCATTTTCCCTACGACTGCACGTGTTCACTCCGTGTCTGTGTTCCCTGGTCAGTTGTCCCTCTCTTCACTCTCGCAGACAAACTCATTGGTTTCCATTAACTTGTAAAACCTGTGAAAAAAAAAAAATTGTGAAATCCATAGCATCCGTCGTGCTCTTCGTTCCAGCGGCCTTATTAACTCATTCATCTCCGAAGCCTGCGCTGCGTTTGGTCACTCATCATTTCAGTTCAGTAAAACTCCGTTCATTCATTCCACTCTCGTCTTTTTTTAGCCTTTTTCACTTACACGTGTGGCTGCTATGAATGGTTTAATATTGTTTTGTTGTTGCTGTTTCCCTTTTTTGCTGCTTGTGTGCGCTGTTCCTACGCTGCCTCTTGTCCAGGCCATCATTATAAATGAGAATTGGTTCTGCGTTGACTTACCTGGTTAAATAAAACATAAACTCTCATACAGACAGTTGACAGTCCAGACATACACTAACTTTTAATATGTTTTGTTTCTGCGTGTGTTTGTGCTTTCACAGGCAGCCGAGGACGGTGACGACGCGGGGGGTCACAGGAACTACATCAGCGCTGCTCTCCAGACCGGCCTGTGTGATTGGAGTGCAAAATATTTTGCCCAGCCTGTTATGAAGGTAGTGTCTCCACAGATCTGTGTCTCCATTCTGTCCATTTTGTCCCTTTTAAACCGTCTTTGTGTCCACATGTGTCCTGCCAGCTTTGATGCATTTGTTATTAGCTTTTTACCTCACCATACTTGAGCAAAACGTTCTTTATGTTCACATGTTGTTCTTGTGAATTCTACAATAAGCAGCGATAAGAGAACAGACATAGAGCATCACATCAGGTGAGGTCGTTGAAAAATGTACATGTGAAATCCCACATGATCTGCCAACTCTATACATGATGCAAAAGAGACAATAAGCTGTAGATCACACCACGGGAAGGCTGGGGGCACACTGGACAATGTGTGTGCAGAAAATCAGCACAATTTATATTATACAACAATTCAATGATGCCAGTCAGTCTACAGCAAAACAAGAGCTTCACATAAAACAAAATATTCAAAGAAGAGAGCGGAGAAAGAAGAGGTAGGCCTGTCCAGGAGACCACACGGTGGGTGTAGTGGTTAACACTCCTGCCTTTGCAGGAGAGATGCACCTAAAATTTTCAACCGAAAATGGACAAAATATGCGTTTTTGGTTGTCGGCCGAGAGACTTTCAACGCCGAAACAACATGGCCGAAGCGGGATATTGTGACGATGCAGACAAAACCTGCGGCCAGCACACGCCTGCCCGCTTAAGACCCGACCAGTTTCGCCAACTTAGTGAGCCTGTCGCTACAGTTAGCGAGTATTCAGAAGTGACACATCTTCTGGTGTTATTAGAGACTTTTGGAGACGCCCGGATCAGGACCCGGGTTTGTGACCCGGTCGGAACAAGGGCCTTTCTGCTTGTGTGGGTTTTCTCCACGTTGTCCAGTTTCCTCCCACAGTCCAAAAACATGCAGAGGTTAACTGGACACCGTAGGTGTGAATGTGTGAGTGAATGGTTGTTTGTCTCAGTGTGTGTCCCTGTGATGGACTGACATCCTGTCCAGGGTGTCCCCCGCTTTTCACCCTATGTCAGCTGGGATTAGGCACCAGCACCCCCCTGTGACACTCATGAGGAGGATAAAGCAGTAGATGAGTGAGTGAGGGTCTCCTGGAAGTATTTTTTTTTTTTTTTAATTCATTAAAGAGAACATTGATTATTATTAAATCATCCTTAGTTATTGGACGCATGTACAAATTATTGAGTCAGAAAAAAGACAAAGAGTGAAACAAACAATATTTTCCATATTGTTCTGTCCCTCATAACCCAGTCTATCTCTGAAACTGCGGCTTAGAGTGGTTGCTAAGCAACAAAGATGTCCTGATAGTTTATATTAAAGAGTAATTCAATTTTCGCATTAATATTAATGTGAAGTGGTGTCACAGGCATGAGCTTGTCCTGCTTTTTTTACGGTGGCTGTGTGGATTTACCGAGCCATCCGAGGACACGAACTCTGTGTTAGACAATTATTTAAAAAAATTCTGAATTCCTGTGGAAAACAGCAGGGAAGGGACTGATCACAGTGTGAGAACGTACCTGCTGCTCTTAGAGCTGAGTAACGGAGCTTCCCAACGTCCTCCTGAGGAGCCAACGCGTTAAAGGAGTGCACAGTGGTTGGTGCCAAATTATGATATTAAATCAAGCTTCCATCTGCTTAAAATGTCTAAACATGCCATTCTCTCTGGGAAAAAAAGGGAAGCAAAACAAATTCTTACAGGGACAAATTGTTAGGTTAAACAAACAAGAGGAGGGAAGTTATTAAAAACGAGTCGGAAATGAGGGTCAAAATATACACAAGTGTAGAACCGCCACAGGGGAGAAAACAATATCTGAGCAGTTTCCTGGTTTTTACCTTAGAGTAGGCTTTATCGATTGATTGTTGTGGGATGTTTCCATCAGGGACGGATGAGTCTGAGGCTCACAGCTGCTGCAGGAACTTTGTCGCCCCCGGCTTTCATTACTTTTCATAATCTGGTGAAATTATGCTCCCATCTTGGCATCTCGTATTTCAGCAAGACAATGCTAAACCACACGCTGCCCCATCACAATGATATTGTCCACTGTAGATGGTGGCATCTTCAGAGTCGTCACAGTTTTGATCATTTTTCTGAACTTTTTTGGTGCAGTTTGTCACAGACTGGCAAGTCTCTTCCCATCTTTACAGAAAGGCTCCTTTTATACCCCAGTCATGTTACTGACCCGTTGCCAAAACGTTCCTCCAGTTGCTTTTCACTTGTGCCATTTAATTTTCCAGCCTTTTGTTGCCTCTGCCTGTGCCAAACGTTTTTTGACACGTGTCGCTGCCGTGAAATTCATAATGAGCTAATATTTTTCATGAAATGGTGAAATGTCTCAGTTTCGACATCCGATATGTTGTTGATGTTCTACTGGGAGTAAAATATGAGATTTGCAAATTGTTGCATTCTGTTTAAATGTACTTTTTAACACTAAGGCTGAATTTTCTTGGAATTGGGGGTGTAGTTTCCAAAACCAGAGGTCTTCTTCATGTATTTTGACTGAATCACCTGAACCTGTCCATATTTTGGTTTATGGTTTGACCCGTGCAACATATTCAGACTCCATCCCTCCCTGACATGAATAGTATTCAATGTGTAAAACCAAATCAATCTTGCTATAGTGAGATACTTTTAATTCTGATGTATTTTGTGGCAGCTCTACACTCACTTAAATAGACCAGTAGAAAAAAACGTACCTCTACGGCTCTTTTTGGTTTGGTTCCATCTCATCTCTGCTCTCAGTTACAAAGGACCAACAGCCGCTACGCATTATATTCTTAACTGTTCGGACTGAACTCAAAGCTGAAATCAGCTGTGCCGCTTCCTCCGCTTGGAATACTTTACAAACTGAACTGAAAATATCCAAACTCATGTGAATGAGAAAAGTATAATGCCAAAGTATTCAAGTCGGCGTGAGGCAAACGTGGTGGTGGACACAGAAAGAGAGATCTTTGGTCAAATAAAATATTTACAGCACATACATTTGGGGAGGAAGAAAAAACAGGAGATAATGAAAGTAAAATATTTGAAAATGTCAGACATTAAAGGGCAGATGGGTAGTGAGGGAGAGGAGGAAGAAAATGTTAAGCATAAAGTAAGAGGAGTGCAGTGCCGGCCCGAGTGGCGAAGGAAACAGAATTGGTAACGAAAAGGTCAAGAACAGCATAAAGATGGTCGAATGGGAAGAGCGAGTGAAGGAAGATGAGGAGAAGCAAAAATCAGAACGCTGTGTCGGCAAGAAAATCTGAGCGCTGTCATAAAATTCCACTCCATTACAAAAGCTGCCTCTCAGTGTGTGTGTAGCTGGTATTCCTTATGTTGTGGGGACCTAAATCTGTTCACACAGTCACATTATGGGGACTTGTCTTCCACATGGGGGCAAAAAATCAAGTCCCCATAACGACATGTTTCAAAGATAGACTGAGGTTAGGGTTAGGTTAAGGTCAGGGTCAGGGTTAGGATTAGGGTACTAGACTTAAATCTAACCTTAACCCATGGTTAAGGTTAGATTTAATGTAAGTCAATGCAATGTCCTCTGAAGTCATTGAAACCAGTATGTGTGTGTGTTACCACTCATATGTGTCTTTCTTTTTTTTAACCTGTTGAAAATAAAATTCTAAAAAAATTCTAATTGTAATTCTTCTGTTGAAGAAGAGTAGAATCGAAGGATTGAGACCATTAACTCGTTAGGAAAACGTTTGTTGACGTTATTAATCAAGTTAGAAGTAGAAGTTGGAAGAATCGCCCCCTGCTGGTTGACTGCTAGGATACACTCATTAAAACCGCTAATCTATGACCATTTTGTATAATTGTTTTATAAACCCAATAATAATGTGGACGGAGTTGTCATAAGCTTATGAAGCGCACGTCCATTTTGTCCGAGGTTGACCCTTTGTCTAACGTATATAAAAGGCTCATTGTGAGGCCACGAAAACCAAATGTTTTTTTGTTTTTTTTTAATTATTATTATTTTCAAGTGATTATACACGTATAATGTTAAACACTGGACCTTTAAACGCCATAAGAGTAAATAAAAATCGGAATTTAAGTACATTTATTTCTATCACACATTTAAAAACAACTTCAGTTGACCAAACTGCTGTACTGACTGTACAAATATAAATGAAATACATAAAAATGAAAACTATTGAGACTGACAAAAACCATATCGATATATGCTGAGTGAAAAATTAAAAACATTCAATGGAGTAAAAACAAAACATTTAAATAGGTCAGTTCAAAATAGTCAAGCTTGTATACAGTGGTTGGTTGTCCACATACTGTACATTCAGCCATATTATATACAAGTCATGTTACTGTGTATTCAAAGTGGTATGAGCCCTTACACACACACACACACATATAAATACAGTATGCAGCCTCAGGGCCTCATTATGTGTTAGTGCAGGACCACAGCACTGTAACCATCTCATTTAGGAATATTTTTACTGACAGCGTCCACACAGAGACGTTAAAATGTCCTATTGTGTTTCTGTTTTCCACACATCCATACAGTGCGGACATTACCGGACACGTGGTCGGGCCATTTAGAATTCCGCTGACATTGTTTGTTTGTCAGATGTGAAGACTGACGGCAGAGTCCAAATTTTAACGTGCAACATTAATACTTTCAGTTAAAGTGTCTTGTCAGAAATGGACGTCGTCCTGCCAGTGATAAAGCTGTGAGGGCGGCCGTTCTGCGAACACCTTCAATATTCTTGCTTTGCTCGGCTGACGTGATTAAATGTGATTGTATAACAGGAGCGGGAGACCTGCTGGCTCATAATGTGAGGAAGAGCTTCACTCAGAGTCAAGGCGTGTGCTCCGATTATAAGCGTCAGACCTTTATATTGTCAGTGTAGCTTCAGAGGGGGAGTAAATGTATTGTCTGATAATCAAGTCTGACCCATGAATCTAGAGCTTTTTTACTTTCCCCCCCCCAAAAAAAAAGATGAAAGTACCAAATCCATATCAATCGTATCTATGTTCCTGTATGCGTTATTGAGCTGAAATAAGACTACAAATAAGAGAAGAGTTTACATTTGCATCGGTCATTTACTGTTCCTCTGACCACATTCTAGAGAGGAATCTGTAAAAACATGGACAGAAATCCTTACTGGTTCCAAATACTAATCTTCATTCAAACTTCAAAAAGGTTTGACTCATTTAGGACTTTATTGAGAACTTTGGAATATTTCATACTTTCCGAAATATTTGACTTTTCTTCAAAGACAATTTCTGATTTAAATGAATTGATTCTTACTCACACCGATTTTGTTCCTACTTACCGGTTTCAAGTATTTCAACCTAGAAACTTCATTCAAACTTAATAAAATGATTTGAAAATTTCTTGTCTCTTGCTCCACATACTTAAACCTAGAAACTTCATTCCAACTTCACATTGTTCAGCTCCATTAGGAATATTTCATACTTTCCAAAATATTTGCCTTTTTTTTTTTTCCAACGACAGTTTTGTCATTTAATGAAACGTAAATGTAATTTTCTACTACTTAGTAGTTTCACGTAATTCAGCATAGAAGCTTCATTCATGCTTGCGCTCAGGCAGAAATAACACTGCAGGATGTAAAATATTTACAAAACCAGCTCTACCTATTCATAGAATTAATGGACATTAATTAGGTAATTAGACTCCAAAGATGCAGTATACACAATGAAAATTGCTATCATTGCCAACTTTTATTTTATTATATTTACAGAAAATAAGAATTTCTCCAGAAGGAACAGAGAAAAGACAAAGGAGGGAAAAGAAGGGGGTGAAAGACAGCAAAACAGCGAAAAGAGCACCATCAAGAGGATTCTAAAAGAGCTTCTCTTTTCTGTACACATCATTGAAACAGTTTAGTTTACTCTAATGTGTTTCCTGTAAACGGCCTCACGACTAATAGAGCAGAGATTTCCATGGTGACCCACTCTTCATTAATCAGCGCAGAAACACCTTGTGATGCTTGTCGTATCTCCACGAACTCCTCACACAGTCAAAGTGTTTTCTCGCTCACAGTTCGCTCTCTTCCTTCTTTCTTTTCCTTCTCCTGCCTCCTCAGATCCCAGAGGAGCACGACCTGGAGAGTCAGGTGAGGATGGAGCGGCAGTGGAGGTTCCTGAGAAACACTCGTGTGAGGAGGCAGAGCCGAAGTATCACACAACGAGGTCAGTGACTCACAGAAACACAAAGATATATGTATATATGCGCACAATGCTTGGCCCAAAATAAAAAAGATGAGAGCCTCCTATTGGATAATTACTGCATGGACGATGGACGACGGCTGCCACGAGTAGCTTCTCATTTCTCAAACAACCACGTGGAAAGACACATCCTGTGGTCATGGACGAGATGTTAGTCTGTTTGAGAAGGGTCAAATCATTGGCAGAGAAAACCTCTAAGGAGATTGAAGACACTACTAAAATTGGGTTAAGAACTGTCCAACGCATTATTAAAAACCTGGAAAGATAGTGAGGAACCATCGTCTTGGAGGAAGAAATGTGGTCGGGGAAAAATGACTGAAAAATGGTAGAAAAACAAATCAACAGTAGAACTTAAGGCTATGTTTAATAGTGAAGGGAATAGTGAGTATTTCCACATGCACAATGTGAAGGGACTGAACAGCTGTGTAGCCTAAAACCACTAATCAGTGAGACCAATAGGAAAAAAAGTGCTAGGGAGCATAACGATTGGACTCTGGAACAATGGGAGAAGGTCATGTGGTCGGATGAGTCCAGATTTATCCTGTTCCAGAGTGATGGGAGCATCAGGGTAAGAAGAGAGGCAGATGAAGCGATGCACCCATCATGATAAATGGGGCAGTGCAATGATGTGGGCTTGCTGCAGTTGGTCAGGTCTAAGTTCAGCAACATTATGTGTCCAAAGAACGAGGTCAGGTGACGACCTGAATAATACTGTATGTAAAGCAATTTCTCACTTGGTTTCCCCACAGGAAAATGTGTTACTAACCACCTTGCTATATTTGAATGACAAAAAAAAAGTTGCTAAATGTTTAAAAATAAGGTTTTTAAAGAATTTTGAGCAGGAAATGTAATTTTATTTAACCAGATAGAAACCCATTGAGATCAAGATCTCTTTCACAAGGGCGACCTCATGCAAACATCGCTGTTGGTCATTGTTTGTAAGAAATATAAACATGATAAACCGTCTTGTCCATCAAACATGTAGTGAAGCAATGTTCACCTGTTTTGGTCCCAACTATAACATGTATGTGATAGGGACGGGAATCGGTATCACATGCTTCACTGTGCACAGACTGTAAAAAAGTAAAAAGCATTTTAGCTGAGTCATGTTTGGAGTTTTTATTACTACTTTTTTGGGAGAACAATATTTGTGACACAGGTGGAGAATTATATCTTTGAAATGACTCAGCACAAATGTGTTGTTAGCAGCTTCATAGTTGATAAATGATCTAAAATGACTGTTTCGGGCTAATACCGGCATCAGCACAGATACCGTGTTTTTGGGTAACAGTGTCACCATCGGGTCATTCATGGGCCACGTTTTGTGTTTGTAGCTCATTCCAGCTCAAGGTTATTTGAGAACAAGTAACAAGTAACATAATATATAAATAAACAGATTCCCATTTAGTTTGATGTCAACCTAAATAGATGCAGCTTGGCTCGTTGAATCACATTTCAGCCCCGACAGCTTTGACAGCCACGTCCACATGATAACAAATAGTCAGTTTTCATGATTTTTATTGAAGAGACAAGCCTTAATGTTTGTTAATGTTAAAAACAAAACACCACTCTGAACATGAAGACGGATGACGTGAAACGCTGCAGGTTTGAAACTAACAGTCGTTATTTGTTTGACGTCATGACTGATGGAGGCAAAGAGGGACGTACAACAGCAAATTTGGAAGATCTGATATGGGCTGATCTTTTAATGTGTGCCATTTCCTGTATCCTCTTCACAAATCTCACGAGACTTGTCTGCGATAGTCTCGCGTGACCGTGCGGCTCTCACGTGACACCGAGCTTGTTAGTTCTGGTGACGCTAACAGCTAAGCAGATTTGTTACTTGATTTATCGTCTATGGTGTAGAACCAGAAATACAATAATACAATTGACAATAAGCACAGCTTCCACTGAAATATAAGCCAGCTCCTTTACTTCCACTCAGTTTTCACTGACAGGAAACGTGGACTAAGGTAACGATTGCGATTGAAATATCCAATGTTTTTTGTAGTGGTTTGTCCTGAGATGTTCAGCGTGGCCTAAAACGAAAAAGGCATTTAAATTGAAGTATCGGTAGTGCCTCTGTGTTCAGCCTCTAATAAATACTATAATCTATAATTAGCAGACACCTATTGTAGAACATTTCTGCATCTTCGGCTAACGTAACGTCACTGTTGTCTTCTTCTGATGAACGAAGAAGGCACGGATGCAGGCCAAGCTGTGTTCACAGCACCCTCTGCTGGACAGTTGGTGATGGTGATTATCAATGGTTAGCTTGAAATTGAACAGTTTTTTTTTACATTAAGAGTTTCAATTATCATACATTTTTGTCACTGCAGAGTTGCGTTGTATGTTAAATTACAAATGCATTAATGCACCTGCTTTTTGTAAACATTAATGTTTTTAATGAAGCCCCAGGTTACAGAGATCCAAATTTTGTACAATTTGCAGCATTAATTGTTGTAAAACTCTCTGGAAAACCAAGCAAAATTGGTACGGAAACGGAAATATCTCCAAATGAATCCAGTCAAATTGAAAATTAATGTGAATCGGGACCTTGTGAATTGGAATACCCGATACCCAGCCAGACAAAACATGGAGACGCACCTGCAAAAAGTTTTTAAAGTGAATTACACTTCTTAAAAAAAGGCAGTTTGACTGGGGGAATGCTTATTGCGTCTGCTCGGTGAAAGGCTTAGACTGGTGTGAGCTCACCTCGGCGTGTGCGTCAAGTAAAGACCCTTGCAGCATTTTGGTGTTTTGGAAGGAACACGATTTATGAGTCACAGGATTCTCCTCACACACACGAAACAGCCCAGGGTGTCAGCAAACACACAGGCTTTTCCGCTGTTTTCTCAAACAGAATAGTTAACACCCCGACGTCACTGGCAGCCAAACACACACACACACCACAGACTCACGAGGTCGATTGGCGTCAGAGCTGAGGCTTGCTCACGCAAAAATTACTCGCTACATCATTGAATTCCCTTCAATCTTCAGTTTTTTGAGAGAGAGAGAGAGAGAAGTAGTAGGGCTGCCCTCATTCAGTCTTTTTTCCCTCCAGAGAGAGTCAAGTGGAGGGATGGAGGAGGAGGAGGGGGTGAAGCAGGGGAGAGATGAAGGAAAAGAAAAACTCAGAGTGAAGGAAGCAAGAGAGGGAGACTGCAAATCTACTAATAAGATGGAGAAATACTTGATAAATACTTCATTTAGCTTGTTTTTCATCTCTTTTTGATCCAAAATTAACTACAGCAGCCGCAAAGTTCTTAAATCCTGCATTAGTTTTGTTTGTTTTTTTTCCCCCAGATTTCACAGTCATTATTGAATGCGGCGTCAAACAACACAAACAAAACTCAAATCCACGATGATGATTTTGCTCTTGTTCTTCCCTCCAACTGTATCTTTCCCTCCCAGCCGCACATGTGATGGATTCTTGATGGATTTTTTTAATCGTTCGTCTTCGTCTCCTTACGGCTGTCTCGGGTGAACACTCGGGTTGACAAGGACAGGCTGGCAGACTGACAGGGTTTGTTGCCATGACGACACACCGCTCAGTTGCACTCATGTGTTGGCACCGTGTTACTCAGGCATCCAGACTTGCCAACGGGCGACACATTGAGTAATTTTTCTCACGGCCTTGAATGTCCTACGATTTATTGTGTCGTATTTTAGTTCCCATTACTTTAAAGGCAAAGTTCCAACATTTCTATTTGTAAGTTAACCATAATAAAGCGGTAGTCCTATAGTAAGATATAAATGCCTTGGAGCTGTTAATTCTGTTTTCCTGTTTGTCCTGTTTGTAGCTACACATTGGCTCTTTGGTTTTATCTGAATTTAGAAGATATATTTTTATACAAAAAATAAGTTATGTTTAATTACATCGGTTGAAGTACGCCTTCGTATAGACCTTGATTTTGAATGTGGAAGTAACTCTGATTCCCTATTTTTTGTGCGACACTTACTGTATTTGTTTTTCTTCAAGTATCTGTGAACGGAGCAAGTTTACTTTCTTAACAATGTCGTGGGAACACTTGAAACTGTCGGTAACAGATGGAGGTGGCAGTTCAGTTCCACATCTGTCTTATATTACAGAGTGGGAGGACGGAACAAGGAAGTGGCCTCATATAACTTATGAGAATATTTGTAATTATTTTGTGCTCTTGCTTGGTGTGGACGGTTGAATGAACGGATTAAATAATAAAAGTAGACCTACCTTTAACTGCTTCTAATGATTGGCCGATGCCAGTGACTTGAAAAAGGTAAATATCTGCCTGATTGATCGACCCAACTGGTTAATCTACTTTGAACGTGGCATGGTTGTTGGTCTCACGATTTCAGAAGCTGCTGATCTATTTGGATTTCAATGCACAACCATCTCTCAAGTTAACAGAGAATGGTCTAAAAAAGAGAAATGATCCAGTCAGCAGCAGAAAATGTCTTCTTGATGCCAGAGGTGGAAAAACCAGGCTGGTTGAAGATCAACAAAAGTATAGTAACTGAAATAACTAGTTATGACCAAGGTATGAAGAAGACCATCTGTGAACACTGTGAAGCATTCAGGCTTCAGCAGCAGAAAACCACACCAGGTCCAACTCCTGCCATTTTATTAGGCATCCTGTGTCCTTAATAAAGTGGCCAGTGAGTTTATATGGTAGAGACAGTAGAGTCCTTTTATGTACAGAACTAAAAAAAAAAGTATATGTCAGATAATTGTTTGTGTGTGCTGTAAATCGTTGCAGTTGGGTCACTCCAGCTGCCGTAGTTAATCAAGCAAATGTCCTTTTTTTTCAAATGATGCTATTCTGGCTTAACCCACCCATTTGCACCCTCCCCTCTCCCCCACTTCCACTGCAGGTATCTCCCGTCTGGATGATCAAATATTCATCAACCGCAACCCTGGAGTTCCATCTGTCGTGAAGTTCCATCCCTTCAACACCTGCATCGCTGTGGCCGACAAGGACAGCATCTGGTCAGGGACACGAAACACGCACTCAGATTACTTTGATTTTGGGAGGAAGCGTTATGTAAATGACACCATTATGTTTATAATGTGACTGAAATGTGGCTTTTGTTCCACAGCTTCTGGGACTGGGAGAAGGGCGAGAGGCTGGACTACTTTTACAACGGAAACCCTCGTTACACTCGCATCACAGCCATGGAGTATCTGAACGGACACGACTGTTCGTTACTGCTCACAGCTACAGGTCAGCAACATGCGGAGTCGATACTGACTGTTTTTAAAATGTGGATATGGACGATGGACATAATCCATTGTAGCCTCATAATAGTTGATTTTCTGTTTGCTGGAAGCTTCAGCTCAACTTACTTTTGGCTTTGGAGTTGGAACACTTCAATTTCATTTATAAAGAAAGTCTGTCAGCTTCATATGACTCTCTGTTTGTCAGTATAGCAGTGTTTATCTCATACCACCCACACTGCATACAGCAAGTGATTTGTTTCACGTCAAGATAGACATAGTCAACAGCAACATTGAGCTAGGATTTGACCGAAAACACAAATAAGCACCCTCGAAGGAGGAGTGCAGCGTTTGGTGTTGAAAATCCAACCCTAAACTGGTGAATTTCCAAATTTTGATTGACAAACAAAAATAATTTCTGGTTGTTTAACTTTTAAATTTGTCAAATTAGGTCATACAGTGCTGATAATGTCTATGAGCCCTACACAACTGTCTCTGTGTTTCTCAGTATAGCAATGTTTTGATCTCATGTCACCCATGCTGCACACAGGAAGTAATTTGTTTTACAGCACAGTAGACAGAGGCACCAGCAACACTGAGCCAGTCAAGTGAGACAACTGCAAACAGGTTGGCGTTTGACTGAAAGCACAAATTAGTGTCCGCATCAAGTTTCAGAAGGGAATTCCACCGCTCAAAAAACTCAGCACTTTGCAGTCTTGTCCCCGCCCACCTCTGCTCTGCTGCTGTATACACACAAACGCTCCCTCACGTCAGGTCTGTTGGTTTTACTTTCACAGGTAGGATGTAATAATGAGGACGCAACATGCATATGAAAACAGAGGCAGAATATTGACATCGACAACAACAGAAATCACCAAAATCTACACACTGCAGCTTAGAAAACCAAAATACATAGGGGACAGCCGCACCACACCAAGTATTTCTCACCATAAAAAGGAACTTGCGTATTTTATCTACAGAGTTGGTTTGTTTTTGAAAGTTCTTGAAAAACCTGTTCCTGATTTCCTGACCCCAGAATGTACAAAGCACGTGTCACAGACGGTGGTTGAGTGAAAGAGGACTTCCTGTCTCTTTTGTCAGTGGGTTGGCCCTGTCCACGCAAAGATTCCGCCAACTCAGTCCAGTGCCAGGCGGGGAATTACACCGCCAATTTTGCGTATCCCCTAGAATCAAATCAAAAAGGGTTAAGGCCTGGAGGAGGTGCAGGCCAGTGGCTGCAAACACACACACACTCAAACATGCGCACAGAAACGGCAGAGTCATGCACTAAAGAGTAACAACTCAAAGTTTGTAGATAAGCTCAAATATTCACACCCACCACCACAGTGGAAATCACCAAGAGACTCATTTGAAGCCGCATCAAGCCTTAAACACCTGACTCTTACGCCCACAAACACTGAAAACACTCACATGCGTGTGTTTCATCATCATTCATCAACACAACAATTACCCACCGCTGGATTTATCTTCATAATGCAGAGGAATTGTGCAGCACAGAGAAACACACATTTATTTTGTTCCTTCTGGGTGAATGAACGCTGTGTTGTGTTGTCCTGTGTCCATGATGAAAGCTCCGGAATTGATGCATTTAAGTTTAATATCAGGGGGATGAACGATAACAGGAATGAATGCAAACACACACAGCATTAAAGAATGTAAATTTAGCCGAGTTTTTGTGTATGGATTGTAATAACCTTGTGGTAAGAGGAGCACAAATGTGTGTTTTATCTTTAGCTCGGCTCTTCTGTCCAGAAAGATGATGTTTGAGTCTTTATGTGTCTCAGCAACACTTAACAGGCATGGAGCTTTTTTAAGATGCCTCGCTACACTTTTTATTGATTCTATGGAAATGTTTGTTTTTGTTTGTGTTCATGGTCAAATTGCGCATGCGCTGCAAAATTATATATATTCAGAGAGAGAGAGAGAGATTTTTACCAAAGCATTCCAAGTAACATCATGATTAGAGCTCAGTGCAGGCCGTATTTTTCTGTCCAGACCTGTCCAAGCCGGAGAGAATATTGAGCGAAGCCGACCTGAACCTGACATGTGTTCTGTAATTTATGTTGGAGTCAGACACAGTCAGAGCAAGAAAAATCGACTGTGACTGTAGGGTCACGCAGGTGGTGGTTAGCCCTTATTTATGATTACGGCAAAAGTTACCATTGACTACTAGACTCATGAACACACACACACAGATGAGTGTAGTAAAAATTCAATATCACCTTTAACAACAATCACCTCTTTAATAACTTTTCAATTGTAGCCACTGACAACTTTTAAAATAATCCAACCGTCGTGGTTTATGTTGAGTTGTTGTGGAGGAAAAGGATAAACATCCAGCATGTTTGGCTTCATTAGCGAAACAGTATTAAAAAAAAAACAGTGTTTGAATTCATCCCATTTTACTCTGTTTTACTAAAAGAAACTTTAAATTACCGTGTCAACTGCTGAGCCTGTCAATCATTTCTGAATCTTTGTCTGAACCGGGCCGGACTTGACAGGTTCTGTCAGGTTCCAACAGTTTCGGTTCAGGTATTACGTTTCAAATAAGTCCCCGTTTTAGTTTAGTTCATTTATCTTAGCTTAGTCCAGCTTGCTTAGCTTCATTTAGCTTAGCTTAGTTCAGCTTTCTTAGTTTAGTAGTTTATTTTGGTTTGGTTAAGTTTAGCTTAGCTTAGTCCACCTTGCTTAGTTGAGTTTAGCTTAGCTTAGTTCAGCTTGCTTAGTTTAGTAGTTTATTTTAGTTGCGTTAGCTTATATTTTACTTGACTTACTTTAGGTCAGCTTATTTAGTTTAGTAGTTACATTCAATTTGGTTTAGCTTCGCTTAATTTAGTAGTTTAGTTGAGTTTAGCTTAGCTTAATTTAGCAGTTTAGTTGAGTTTAGCTTAGCTTAGTTCATCTTTAGTTCAGTTTAGGATCTTCTTTAGCCTTCACATTAGGTACACAGTTACACTGAAAGTTAAAGCTTATTGTAAAATGTAATACAGTTCAGGTTATAACGTGATAGTTTAATATAATTATATAATATAAACCTGATACTTTTCATGTTATAACATTAAAAGTTTATTGTAAAACCAATATTTGTGAATAAAATTTTTCTCTGTACTTCAGGCCACAACAAAATTTATTTTGGAAGCAGCTGAGATTAATCCACCCCTCTATTGTTTTTGTGTTTATTTATTTATTTTTTGTTTGTCTGTTTGTTGTTGTTTAGATGATGGAGCTTTACGTGTGTGGAAGAACTTTGCTGACCAGAAGAACCCAGAGATGGTGACGGCGTGGCAGGGACTTTCAGACATGCTGCCCACTACCCGAGGTCAGCCCTCTGCCAGCGCTCACAGTAAAGATCAATGCTCTATTTTCTATATGCCTCACCACTACCACCCATTCACCCATTCACCCATTCACCCAAACCAACTCTGGTGCCCCAGTATCCATCATTCTCTCACACTCTCTCACAGAGAGAGAGAGAGAGAGCATCCACGTCAGAGAATTTTATTATTCAAACATCCATTTCCGTGTCATTTCAGGTTTACCTGTAGTGATGTGAATGGGTGTCTTTCCTATGAGATACTTAAAGGTCCGGTATGTCACATTTAAGACGGCTTATTGGCAGAAGTTGAATATGTCACTCAAAAGAAAGGCACTGCAATGTAAAAAAATAAATTATTCCTTTCCTCATACGTGGATATTTTCAAGATTTCAAGTCAGAGGAGTCAACTTTAACAGTTAGAGTTAATTTAAAAACTTCTGGTGAGACCAGCTCTCTGAGAATGAGCTGTTTTGTACAAATGATTCCAAGCTGATGGAGCAGGAAAGTGGACAGCAAACTTTTTCCCATTTCACTGCAGACTTTTGGGGCATTTGGTTATATAAATACTGGGAGTGAAGGCTTTAATTTCCACCACTTTTAAGAAGAAAATAAGAACCTAAATAAAGTCGTAATGAACCTAGGATTACCTATAAGTCAAGAGTTGGTTATATGGATGCACCAAGGTTGTCGATTAATTATTAATCAATTACTAAATTAATCTTCAACTACTTTCATAATTTTGGATAATAAGCTTTATAAATGTGAATATTTTCTGGTTTAGATATCATCGTTCTATGAAAATCAGATCAGATGTCACTAATTCTTACACACTTGACCTTTAAATCAGGTTTCGCATCATTGTAAAAGGTAAACTATTTTGTTGTTTAAAGATACCCTGTGTAATATTTGTTTAACTGCAGCTCAATGCAGCCACAGGTGTCAATTGAAGGCTAATTCCACATGCTAACAGGGAACCAAACAAAAGAAGTTAAAAAATTTAGTGAAGTGACTCTGTCATTTCACTTAATTACACTCAGAAAAATGAATCATGTCATTAAATATTCACTTCTGTTTGATTGTATTTAAATAATCAGTTTGAAATTTTATTTCATCAAATTCCTTAGACTCAGAATAAATTTGGTAAGTATGAAAATAATCCAGTTTAATCAGTTAAAACTGTATACCCACACTCCAGTCCAGTAGGTGGCAGTAAATTATGTGTCTACACCTAAAACACACAAGATTTATTAGTAATTTGACATACATCTCATTCTCCATTGCTTTATTTGAGTGTGACTGTAAAATAGGTTATATTAATGGATGGAAATTCTATAAGGCCTTATATTTAGATGTACAGGAATCTACTAACTAGTTTATTAAGAAATGGTCATTAAAATAATCAAAAACAGTCGATATGTGACAATTAAATTACTTAACAATTTATATAAATACTAACTATTGAGATAGAAGAAACCTACTGTATTTTTGAGGTTTGTGTTTTGATTTTTTTTTATTTTTTTTATTAAGTTTGGTTGTTTTTTCCAGACTGGACTGGTGTCAGCCTTTGAATCACGGGTCTGAATTTAGTTTCATCGCTCGCATCAACATTTTATGCTTCGATAAATCCTGATATAAACCTGTCACATTCAGCGCATCCATCATGTTCCTGTCAACTCTGACAAAGTCAGAGAGGCGAGTTCTACCTCCATACAGTCACTTTATCCAAGAGCATGAAATAAATCTCAAAAGTCCATGTTATTATTACTCATTCTTTACCTTCAGGGCTGTTTGTCTTGCGCCAACATAACGGATCGTTTGAAACTCCGGACATGGGTGGACTCTGTTTACCTCCGGTGTAACAAACACTTGAACCAGACCTGACACACAGTTACACACTCTCCCTCTCTCTCTCTCTATTCTCTTCTTTTTTGCCTTCAGTGTTTCTCAGCCATCGTTTTCTGGACCAGCAATGACACTGCTGCAACCACTGCGAACTTATTGTCTGATTTTACGATTTATGTGTGTGTATGAGTATGTGTTTGAGTAAAACGAACATTTTTGTTTTATTCTATAAATATACTGACAACATTTCTCCCAAATTCCGTTTAAAAATATTGTCATTTAGAGCATTTGTTTGCAGAAAATGGCAAATGGTGCAGCGGTTGCAGACCTCGAAAAATGCAAAGAAAACAAGTTTGATATTCATTTTTAGGAAGAGTTCAGAATTTGTCAGAATAACCCTGGTTTTCAATCTCCACCAGTCTTTCACGTTGCTGTTGGGTGACTTTATTCCACACTTGGTACAATAATCCAAGCAGCTCGGCTTTGTTCGTGGGACTTGTGACCCTCCATCTTCCTTTTCATCACATTCCAGTGGTTTCAGTGGGGGTCAGGTCTGGAGAATGGGCTAGGTTCTTGATGTGATGGTCCTTCATCCACACCTTGATTGACCTGGCTGTGTGGCACGGAGCATTGTCCTGCTGGAAAAACCAATCAAAGTCAGAGTTGGGGAACAAGTTTTCTTCCAGGATAACCTTGTGTGTGGTTTGATTCATACGTCTTTCACACAGACAAATCCGCCCAATTCCAACTTTGCTGAAACATCCCCAGATCATCACTGATCCTCCACCCATTTCACAGTGGGCGCGAGACACTGTGGCTTGTTGGTCTCTCCAGGTCTCTGTCTAACCATTAGATGTCCCGGTGTTGCACACAGCTGAAAAATGGACTCCAGTCCTCTATGGTCCAATCCTGATGGTCTTCTGCAAACCTGGGCCGCCTTCTTTGCTTCTCATTGATGAAGGACTTTTTTCTAGCTTGACATGTCTTGAGCTCTGACCTGAGGAGCCTGTTTCAGACTGTTGTTGTGGAAATTTTGTGTGTTTGAGAGTCCACCAGATTGTCTCTTATGTTTAATTCTGCAGAAGGAACGAGTTCACAGAGCACAAGGTTGATCTGTAAAGGAGTTCAAAATGGTCGAGTGAATCTCAGCTTCTTATAGACCAAAGGTTACACAGGGAGTAGGGAAAACAGAGAGACGTTTTTAGGGAAGCAGCAACTGTCCAAGGCCGCATTTGTATATCTTATCAGTTATAATGAGACAACTTTTGTGAGATGAAGAGTTGCAGACTTCATGTGTATGTGCATTTTTGCACATGAGCGAAACAGGGCATTTTCAAAAGCCAAACATATAAAAAGTTGATACAGATATATTACGGTTAGATATAGGAGTTTCCATTACACTGTTCACCCCAGTTGCCATTTACCATTCTTTTTTTTGCAAGAGTAGAGTGATGACCACAGCAGTGTTTTTTTATACTTTGCCTCTTAAAATAAGATTTGATTCATGTGATCGCCTAATCAGTACCTCAAGGAATAGATTTGCAGTGGCCTCTGAAATTTTTTTTCCAGAGCTATTATATATTTAAGTTGTTTTCCAACCTTGCATGTAAATGACGGCCTCTCTCACAGCATTTTTTTTTAAATATTTCATAAAGAATGAGACACTGTAACTGTATTTAGTTAATTGGCAGCGACTGTGAGGACGACTGACTCATTGGCTGACAGAGGTGTGTGGACACCACAGCATGTGTCCCTCCATCGTTACTACACCACACAGCTCAGTGGGGACCCACAGCAAAGTGACACACAGAAAAACCACACACACACTGAGAGGCTTTTCCTCTGGGGAGACACCACCTTGTTTTCACTCAGACATTAAGCTTAAACGGTGAACTTGTTGTCCTGCATGTGTTGTCTGTATTCAGAGCATTGCCCAACAGCCACTTGGAGAGACGTCTCTCCGGGAAAAGTCTTACTGAAGAGTCCAATTTCAGCTCCTACTAAAAAAAAAAAATGTCTGCAATCTCTCCTACTCTTGATTTATCTCTTTTTCTCATAGTCACACACACACAACACTAGTCTTGTACCACTTCCTGGCTCAGTATTCACATTTTTGATAATTATATGTTTGTATTTTTGAGTTGTTAAGAGTTTAACTATTGCCTCAGCTGCATTAATAATGTAAAACGCAATGAAATATTACTCAGGTCTGTCCCTGTGCTGCTAAAAGATGAAGGCAGTTGCTACATGATCACACACACACACATGCATACTTATTTGGACAGCCACAACCAGAGGTCTCAAACTCGCCGGCCACATGTTAAGCCACCACTGAATAACACGTTAGTGTGTTTCTTTAAAGCAAAGATTCATTCTGTTTTAAACTATATATTGTTCCACCATACAGACAATTTAGTTTTGAAATATATCATTACCAATAGTGATATTGCAATATTAGAATATGGTGATATGAGTTGCTTCAGTGCTCAGTGACCCCCAGGTCATTTGAGTTTGAGACCACTGGCCTAAACAAAGCCTTATTCCAAACTTTAGCCATAACTAGTTCATGTCTAACCCTACCCTTAACCTAACCACAATTCAAATTCAAGTTTTAAACTTCACCGGTTCCTCAGAAATGAGGTTCTGCCTCATTAGGACCAGGTTTGGTCTCCATGAGGACTACTGATCCTCACAAGGTCAGGACACACACACACACAGAGGTGAACAACCTGTCCTTCATCATCCCATCCCTGTCGTCCAATTTTCATCAGTGAACCTTTGTCTGTCTGGCTTCGTGTTACTTTGCTGGTTCTGTTGTTTTGTTCTATGACTGTTTCCTCAATACCAAGGTTGAACAAGGCAGTGAGTATGTTTTCCCCAAGATGTACACCTCCTCAATAACAAATCTTGATAAAACACATCCTTTTTGTAATTTCAATTAATGGATTCAAGTCGGAGGGAAGAGGAGCGAAATTGGAGCAAGAGACAAGATGCCACTCGCTCACTCTGTGCTCGAGTCGCCTCTACTCTACCACTATGGCAGCCCACGGCCAAGTGGAAGGGAACTGGGCTTGCAACTGTACAGTCACCGGTTCAAATCCCATAACAGATCAAAGGCTGGGGTGCCCATGAGCAAGGCACCCAACCGCCATTGCTCCCCAGGCTCAGATAAGTCCTGCCCACTGCTCCTTTTTTGTGTCTATTCACTGCTCTAGAGTGAAAAGGATGGGTTTAATGCACTCTCCACATCTGCTCTCCTCTGAGGAGATGCAAACACATACCACACAGGCACATTGTCACATTATAAACAGTATTGTGTGCGCTCCCATTCTGCGCGTGAAAATATACTGATGTAATTTACAGGCTCGACCTACGGCCCAGCTCGGCTGCCAGCCTTGTGCTATGTCTCGTTCCCTTTTACATTCACAAAACCCTCTCACCTTTTTGTCTCCTGGGAGTTTGGGATTCTGTGCCCTGCAGGTGTGGAGGTGCTGGGGTCCGTGTGCAGCTTTCACTGCCCCTGTTTTTAATGAAAAAGCAGCAGCTCAGCTCACGCCTCAGTCTCGCTCCTTTCATTTTGTTTCTTTTTTTTTTTTTACGTCCTGCCATATTCCTGTTAGTCCTTTGGGAGGTGACAAACTGGGAAACGACAGCCTTGTTTATCCCTCTGCTGGTTGTGGATGTGCATGTGTGGCGTTTCATACTTTATTTAAGTGTACGAATGTGCGTATGAACGTGTGGACGTGCATGCACAGGAATCCTTGCTAATTTGTTGCTTGCTTTGTTGCATTCCCCGCTCTCCCTCCTCCTCTTCCTCCCCTCTACCATTTGCTTCCTCCCCCCTCTGCTCTCAGGTCTTGCCAGAAGGGTCTCCATATATCTTGACAGGAGTAAGCAAGGAGGTAAGTGATGCCATTCTCTTTTCTCCCTCACTCCCAGAGCAAAGATGTTGCATTAACGGCCGGCAGCGTGTCTCCTCTCTGTTTTTTTCTTTTATTCCCCTGACCTCTATACCATCCCTCATCCCTTTATCTGTCTGGTGACGCTCCATCACTCCATTCCTAGCAGTCACCCCCAAAGGTTAGAAGATACACAATGAAGAAACAATAATCACTGTGTTAATACAGGGGGCCAACCATTCTATAACTAATAAAAAACTATGATACAAGTCTGGCTTTCAGTCCAAGCACAATATACACCGTCTATAATTCTATAATTGGAACAGATTTAGCACCCAGGATTCTATTTTAGACAGTTAGACAGAGCAAGCCTCTTGTTTTTAGTCAGCATCGCTCAGTCTTCCTGCTGAAATTACTAATAACTGTAAATAACTGTTGTAGCAGTTCATTTAGCAAAAGCTAATTAAGCCCTTGTTCACTCCATGAGTCAGCAGACTGTGTGTCTTCTGCAGATGACTTTGGTATTTTCAGTTGACTCATTTTAAACCAAAGGCCGTGTAAACATCCTTTAATCACCACCAACATGATATGATGGTGGAAGCCTAACATCGCTGGGAAAACTTTGCATTATAAGTGTAATAACTTAATAGTAACTGTGGTATTGTATTGTAGTTTTTTCCCCCAACTTTTGTGATAAAATACATCATGGAGCAGAACAACCACTTTTAGCCCCTTTTTTAAGCAGGTTCAGTCGGGTTTAACTGTCTCACGTATGCTCTCCAATTTTAAGGAGAAAGAGG
Organism: Brachirus orientalis; assembly: GCA_016785285.1. Taxonomy (NCBI): domain Eukaryota; kingdom Metazoa; phylum Chordata; class Actinopteri; order Pleuronectiformes; family Soleidae; genus Brachirus; species Brachirus orientalis. Next base: position 1,205,364 of record JAFBJR010000175.1, read on the forward strand.
CTAAAGTGAGAGATGGTTTTGAAGGAAAAGTGCAAAAAGGTCAAGTAGTGGGTTAAATGAACAAAATAAATAGACAAGAGGTTGGCTGGGCGAGATTGAAAAAATAAAGGTTTTGTAAGGGCAGAAAACCCTTTCTCGGACAGTGTTCCGAGAAATGCTTCCAACTGATCCCAAAAGCTGGCCACACTCACAAAATTACAGTTTTGTTGAAGAATGTATAAATTCTGCTTCTTTACACCCACTGTCCATACTACCTTGGCATTTTAGAACCATCAAACCAGTTTGAAAACACTGAAGGCTCTGCTTAAGATTGAAATCTCCAGGTCTATGTTTTAGTCTGAAACTAAATATGATGATGATGATGATGATGATGAAATCAATCATGACTCAACAATCAGTGGTGAATGAAAACCTCAGGTAAAGCTTAACTAAAGCCTCTCTTCTGAAGCTAACTCCGCCTAATACCTGATTTTGAAAAATGCCAACAGGTGGACAGAGAGCTGAGTGAGGGCCAGTGGGGAGCAGTGCAGGGGGCGTGGCCTGGCATTGAAATCTGACACCAAGTTACAGGTCTAAGAAAGCCAGGTGAATGCTGTAGCTTGTGTTTGACCATAGAGGGCATTATATACATTGATTTTCTTTCACAACATGTATAATTTCAATACTTTACACTAAACTGTAAAGGTTTGAACCTGGGTCAGTAAATTACAGTGGTTTAGGTATTTAGTGACACTTTAACGCTTCAAGTTTTTACCTCGTTATGGGTCTCATAACAAAAATCCTTTTTTGTACCTTTCACTATTGTAGTCCGAAAAAAATGTAAACATCTACATTTGTCTGTGTGTCATTGTGGACTGTTACGTCCCTGGCCTAGGGAAACCAGCGGGTGGTAACGTGGGTCTTCCAACTCCTCTCTCCAAAGAAAGCCAAAAGTCAAGTCAAAGTATAACAGTTTTATTGACTTCGGAGAAGAGCAATGCCAAAATAATAAACAAAACCTCTGTTATGTACCTAATCTTACCTCCTGTAAAGAAAATAGCAAAATAAAGTACAGAAAAACTTACCTAAGCTCCTAACTTAGGTAAGTTTTCTCTCCTACAACTGTTACCTTTGCTTCCACGTAACATTAAATTAGACAAAAGAGTATATTACATCTTTTACGAACAGTCAACAGTCACTCTCTAAAGAGCAGCAACTGTGTTACAAAGTTAACAACACGAATTCCACTGACCTAACAAATATAACTTACCTAACTTATAACAAGAAACAACTAGAAATACTATCAACATCAGTTTCAAATCTGCTAGCAATGGGTTTGTTTGGAGAGAGTGAGCAAGAAGCCCTGAGTGTAGTCTGAGAAAGGTTTATATAGTCCAGGCCCCCATCACTTCATCCACTCACGATGAGCCAAGTCCTCTTTAAAAGAACCAGTCATAGTGTGCCACCTGGTTGCTGACATCCACCTGGGAGATTGACAGTCACCCAGACACACCCACACCACACACATGCCCCATAGATTACTTCTGACACACAGCTGAAAATGTACCTTTTAAGTCCGGATCCACATTCTGTTAATAATATTCCCCCTCTTGCTTCACCAGCATTCGCTCGACATCCACATTGTTTCTTTTAATTCCGCTGCAAATCTCCTTTTTTCCTCCTTCCTGTGTGAGGCTGCATATAAGTATAGTTGGACAGCTGTCTCAGATGCCGTGTCCTGCTCTATTTTCTCTTCCCTCTTCAGTCCCTGGTGCCTTGTTAACATCAGGTCTGTGAAACTTTGCTGAATTCAGGACCAGGGACTTAGTGAAGAGTTGGAAAAGACAGACATTTGGAAGTTTCAGGAATTTATTCATCGTCATATGAAACCACAAGTTTGGTGTCAAGTTGGGATTGAGACTTAACAAGACAAGATGATCCCTATGTTCCAAACATTCACGCTAGTTATAGTTTGTTAACATCTGCAAACTAACCAAGATTTAGAGTGATTTTTCACATTTTTCAATAGATGTGTATTATTATTACTTATCGATGTAACTTCTCAGAAACTTGATTAATACTTTATCTTGCCATCAAAAAGTTTGTCTGACAATGTTTAGTGTTTTCAATGGCCTGTTTCAATGGGTGTATAAATAGTCACTTTATTAAAAATATGTAGGAAAACTGCAAAATGCAGGTTCCTAGGAGTGACAAAAAAGTGTTCAGTAAATGATACATATTTGAATTTTTATGTAATTTGTATTAAACTTTTATATTTTATCAAAATATTGCAAAAAAAAAACCACATCGTATGTTATTACTTTTACATTATTTTTTGTTAAAACAACATATTGGTCAACCTTCAATACAGATACCATTTCCATTAGTGAAGTATTTCAGTGCAGTTTAATGGATTTCCCATTTGATTGCTGAGCTTTAATTTCCAACTCTTTATGGATTATTTAAAATCATGAGTATTTAATGTGACCTGTCTGAACTAATCAGGTGCTAATTTCATGTAGATTATTGCTCTCTTCACAAGGTCTCTCTTCAAATCAGGGAGGTTTAAAGCGTCTTTTTTTTTTTTGCCTTTTTACCCGCAAAGATTAGACAAATGTCATCACAGGGTCAACGTCCCTGTCAGTCAGAGAGCTCACATTGATGACATCATACACTATGAGACACGCATTTGCCAGTAAAGTCCCCGGTAATCCTGAAAGAAGCTTTATGACTGGAGTGTTGGAGGACCTTTTCAAAGCAAACAGCAAGAAAGAGTGGGAAAAATGGTGAGGGAGAGGAGAAGCAGGAAAGCGGAGGCAGTGGTTTAATGAGCTGCAGTGTGTGGGAGAGTCCGTCCATCACTGAAGATAATGGTGCAGAATAAACATGGAGCAGGAAGGTGGCTCCTCCAGAGACGATTGAAACAAAGACATAAACAGATTTGTCACAAATTAAACATGGCCTCATCACACTGGTACAGTCAGGAACTAAAACTGCTGACGGCTCAGCTGTTAAAAAGTATCCCCCCAGTTTGCCATAATTGCAACAAGGGGAAAGCACTTTTTGTCACAGTATCATTACCACTTTTTTAAAACAAAAATATCATCAGGAAGAACAGTTGATCTCATGCAGAGAAGGAAAGTACATTAAAGCTGTAGTATGCAAATTTTAACTCTAAACAATTCCTCTGAATCACGATGTTCAGATCTCATGTCACCCCAGGTGACATTCCCAGGCTCCTGCACACAGGAAGTGATTCTTTTTTGGGGGGGTTACACACGTTATACCAATGTATTGTCTTTCGTTTTTTTATTTCGTTTTATTTCACTCTGACACTTTTATTTTTACATTAAAACAAACCCAATATACAAATATCCTTGAAAAACTTAAGTTATGGACATTTGTTCATGACACGCGCTAGTTCTATAACAATAAAAACAGATTTCAGGCGCCCATATATCTTATAAATTAGTGAATTTCAAAGGTAGTTTCAACAAGTGAATTTCCCCAGTGTGGAATCAATAAAGTCTAATCTCATCTAATCTAAATGCTTACATTTCCACAATGATTAATGTGATTTTTTTGTTCAGTTCCTCAAATGGGACCTGAGATGTATAATTACATCCTGATTGTTTCATTTCAAATTCATTGTAGTGGTGTACAGAGGCAAAATGACAAAATTTGTGTGCTAACTGTATGTATCTGAATCCGCTATATACAAGCTCTTGATATAAATGTGTATTTATCTGCATAGTATAGACATGAGCAAGTGATAATATGCGTCAACACAATAATTTTGCTGATTTTAGATTTTTTATTATCTCTTTGTACAGTATTTTTGTTGATTTATTATATTTTTTATTTAGTTAATGTTTTTTTATAGTTGTGATGATTAGTTATCATTATTTTTTATCTATATATTTATTTCACATGACCTGCCAGGTGCAAGTAAATGGTCTTTCTCTTTGTCTGAAACTCTCTGAGAGCAACACATTTTTGCTGTTTTGTTGATCTCACCCAGAACACAGTGTTAATTGAAGTTGGCTTTGCACACATTTGGTGACAGACGGACGGAGTTAACAGCGACATTGTGCTAATAAATAGAGTGAGCCAGCTAAAAACAGGTGAGCAAATGACAAAAAAAAAACTGCTTCAAAAGAAATTGGTCCTTAAACATTGTCTCACCCGGTCCTGCTGCACCTCTGTACAGACATAAAACGCTCCCTCATTCAGGTCTGATAGTATTGCTTGACTTTGCAGTACCTGTTCCATTTTTGCCTGTTTTTTGAATGAGCAGAAGCTGCTCTTTGAGTGATAAATCTGTCAAGTTTCTACTGATATCTCTTGCATTTCTTATCCAAACAACTTCACTGCACACACACACTGGTGCCCCGAGTAAGTCACCTGAAAAGTCTGATGCCTGTCAAGCAAATTGTTACCCAAACAGTCAGACAGACAGACATTCCTCACATTTAAAATGGTTCTTACATAGTTTCTGTACTTAAAGACCAAACAGAGGCAAAAAAAATAAATACATAACCCCAGAAATAGAGAAAAATCACTCCTTAGCTGCACCTCTGTGTTCTTACAGATCTGTTCCCCATGTGTGCATTGATTTCTGTGTGGGTAACTAAAGCCCACATTCTGCAGGTTTCCACTGCAGCTGGATTTTTCCAGGAGAAGATGCTGATAGGTCAGGTTTAAGGTTACGGATCTGTGAGCTCAGACGTCCTGAACTTCCATCAAACATTTTTGATTGGAGTCAGGAAGGATTTAGTCACCAGGGGTGGAGTACAAAGGCGGAGATAATGAGAGAAAGATCTGTGGATGAAGTAAGACCTGGAAGGTGATTCTCAAATGGGGAGGGAGTGTCACTGCAGGAGGTGGAGGAGGAAAAATGTGGATGGAAGCCCCCGCACCTTCATGTCTGTGTTTTATTTCACCTCTCCTGCTCGAGATGTTCTCAGCTACACTTACACAGTGTATGCACAGTAGTTACGCTGCGTTCCATTTACATCGGAACTCAGAGGTCGGAGCTGGGAGTGACATCACCCCCAAGAAGTCAGAAATCGCCGATATTGTCGATAAAAAAACACTCTACGTGATCATTTTTCTCAAACAAACAGCATAACACCATGTGTACGGTTTAAACGTACGACTTATTTACTGTGAATCAGATACAACAGAAGTATTATTAAAGCCATGTTGGAGTTGGTGAAGTTGCTCCAAGTTCCTGATTTGCAAATCCAAGTTCAGTCTTTCTCAGGCATTCTCTCTTCAGGAATACCCCGTGACCATGGAAATTCCGAGTTCCGACTACAAATGGAACGCAGCTTTTGCACATGTACAGAGAACCATTGAGGGATGATGGGAAGTGATGGACACAGATTTTAGATGGCTAAATGATTAGCCCCAGAATGCTAATGCATTAAAAAATGTGTTCTAGGTCATGGAAGATTATAACAAGTGACAAAAACATGTGACTCTGAGTAACCATTTCAACATATTAACGTTTTATTTTAGTTTGCCCATTTGTCAAGGAAATTTGAGACAAGATGTTACATCCTTACTCTAAACACAAGACCCAGAAGGTGCTGGCAGCATGTGAATCATGTGTGGTGGAAAAATGGCAAAACTGTAGTGCGAAGCTCTTTGAAGCTCATCTACTTCAAGTTTTCAGGTGTTGTGGGTTTAGAGCTGGTCGTCTGCATACACTGGTGCCAGTGGTAATTTAGGTTACTGTTTTCTTTCTACCTTTCCAAACTGGCCCTGCTTCTCTGAACTCTGGCACCAACAAGAACTGCTGCTCATTGGACATACTATTCTCTGTAAACACTGGAGATGATTGGGTATGTCCATATCAATAGATCAGCAGTTCCTGAAATATTCAGACCAACATCCATGCCATACTCACTTTTGTACCTCAGTCTGATGCTCGGTTTTAACTTCAGCATTTTGTCTTAACCATGACTACATGTCTAAATGCAATGAGTTACTCCCGGGTGATTGGCTGATTAGATATTTGGATTTACCATTCAAATGTACACACCATGTAGGCCTTTTAGTGTTCTAGCACCAAAGAACCTTCCACTGGATCGATGCATTAAAAGGCTGAGAACATTTTTGAAATCTTTTGGAATGTGTTGCGATATGTTGCTTATTTTGACACACGCTTTAGTGTGTTAGGAAATATCCCATTCTCCGCCCCTCTCATTGTAACCCAGATCATCATCCTCGCTGAGCTTAAGCTTCAAAGAGAATGCCTCCTCTCTTCTCACAGCCTCTGAAATGAGCAGACTGGAAGAGCAGACTGAGAGCATCTCTGTGAATTGGTTTTCCCTGCGTGCTACCCCCCACCTCCTCGCACACACGTCCACAGCAGCAGCACGACGTTGGCCAGATGACATCACAGTCGGGGATTCACCACATGGGGCTTTGGATTTCCTGATAACTCCGAGACATAATAGACACACAAGAAATCCCAGTCACGCATGACACGTGGCTCTAGTGTAACTTATAGTTAGCTATGACTCATAACAGGAAGCACAGGGACAGAAAAGGAGTGGGGAAGCTTCACAAATGACACCAGGCGTTGTTCAGTATCGGTCTTCAAATCTAGTGCAGAGCAAAGTCGTCAATCCTACTGCTGCTTCTTGATGCACACACACACGTCATTTGCACTAACCATTCACAGTCACGTGGCCTGGTGGAGATGAAACTGAACATCAGAATGGGGAAGAAAAGTGATTCGTTATCTGGGTGTGTCACTCCAACTTTTAGAAATTCCATTTAATACAATCTCAGTCTGACTAACACCATTACATGTGTTGTTAAAGTCTGGATTAAGTTGGACTTGTAAACTTTCTGATTGAGCATGACATTAATACCAGGTCTGAACGAGGCCAAAGGCAAAAAAAAAAGAGAGAAAAGTAAACTTGAAAATAACTTTAGGCCTTTTCGTCTGTCTCTGATACATCTCTGTACCTGCTGTGGAAAGTTGTCTTTCTTCCCAATTGATCTCTTTCCAGCATCAGAAAAAAGCAGAGGGTCTTTCAGACACAGTTGAACAGTCTGACGAGCAGCGGACTTGAAGCGTGCTGATGCCTCCAGGCTGCAGCCACAGGCCTCTGCCAGGCATCAGTGAGCCAGAGGGCCAAGTGTGGCTGAGATGGCACTTCTCGCTCGATTCTGACTGTAACTGCCAACATGTGAGGACTCTCGCTGTCTTCACCCTCTCCTTTACTCGCGTTCTCACTTCACTACGTTGGACTCGTCAGAGGCAGGACCTGCTGACAGGCTCCGTTCCAGGGTCAGGGTTTGCATTTCCTGGTGGTTTTTCCATGTCAGGCAGAATGCAAAATACAAAACTACTTTGAAGTTGTAATTTATACAAGTTGTGCACAAGCTTTTTGTGGTTAAACTGAGATGAAGAGTCTCCCACCGTCTGCAGAGGAGATGAGTTTGGGTCTCTTTGTGGTTTTGTTCATTAGCTGCACAGTGATGCAGGAATCAAGCCTTGATTTGACTCGCTACATGTGGCAGTGGAAGCCTTCTGAAACCTCCAACAGATTGTGTGCTGCGTATTAGGTGGAGACCAACACATGCTCAGTGTGTTTCACAGCTGTGTTTGTGTATGTGGTGTGGTTTCATTTACAGATTCAATTTGCTCCATTCAATTTTAATTCAAATTAATACCAGACCTCACATTGTGTTTACAAATGATTCCCAGGAATCTAATATTTAATGCTTTTGCAACTTGTAATCATGCCAACAAGTCACCTTCTGTTCTGTTTTCTTATTTTTTTATTTATTTCTGTCCAGATGTTCGGTACTATGCCAAAGTCTTCGGATGCAACTAGCTTTTCTGATGCAGAATTACAATTTCTTATCTGTGAAAATCTGTAATGTTTAGCATTTCGAATGGAATGATGTGATGGAAAGCTTGTCTTATTTATTAGCATAGCTTCCAGCCAGTTAACAGCCAAGTCTGCAGGAATTATATGCTGGTGTTTGCAAACACAGCAGAGGCAAAGTTGGCCCCCTCCTCCGCTGCTCGCTACCAGCAGCATGGAGTCTCCAATAATAAACTTAATAACATTTGGGCCACAGTGGCTGCATTAACACAATGGAACTGTGCCTGGTATGGCTTTTCATTGGCAGCCATGTAAACAGATTAGGTCTGTTACACTGTCTCAGACCCAGACGCAGTAGCCAGAGTAAGAGAAGCCAGAGAGCGAGTTTGTCAAAACCTACAGAATCTACTGCAATCCATACTAATGTAGAAATGCTGATACATTAGTCGGAGCTACTTAGCCTAACTGCTACCACTCTAAAAGGAAAGCGACAACCTCCACGTCTCTGTTTGATCGCCAATGCATGTCAGCCACTTTGTCTTCGTAGAGTTTAGCCTCACTAAAGTAGCATTTTTCAGGTGCGATGTTTGCCATTACCTCGGCTTATGTACCTGGATGTAACCATCTTGTTCCCGCCCACTTTGCTGTTACTGGGTGAATAATACAAACACACTGAACAAACTTTTCTCCCTAACACCACCACACACTTCAAGTGGCTCATCAAGCAGCCACTCAATGTTAGAGATTACGTTTGGGTTCATCTCAACTTTGTTCTTTGTTTTTTTTTTTTTGTTGTTTTTTTTTTGGAAACTGTTGCCTCCTCAGTCTTTTTAGCTCAGCAACAAATGTAACAAACTTTCAACATAGACCTGGCATCATAGACCTTTTCTAATGGACTAAACCTTGAAAATTTTGGCCTGTAGACCAGTGGTCGGCAGCTGGTGGCCCGTGGGCCAAAAGTGGCCCACCAACATCAGTGTCTGACCCAGCAGATGATTTCAAAGAACTGATTAAAAGAGATTCTGTTCCTAGAATTGACAGTAAACTGAAATTGGAGAGCCAAGTCCAGAGAATGTGGACTTGTAAATGTCCATAAAAATAACTGTTAGCATATGTTGGGCTCAAAAGAGAAGCAGTAATTCTCAAAATTTAAATGATGCCCAATAATTATTAACCATATGAAAGGTAGCACACAAATGTTGGTTTTGTCTCAGAGGAAGTTGTAAGACACTTAAAACAGTCGGTGGCAAATTTTCTTTACTTTTTAAAACCAATACATTTACTAAATGAGTTTTTTTAGTAAAAGTATTGATAATTTACATTAGAAGGAAACTTTTATTAGAAAAAAAAAATGTTTTTTCCGATGAAGGTACGTTTTGGCCCCAAAATTCAATTGTTTAGTAAAAAAAAAAATTTACTTCCCGTGCCCTGCTACATTTTATTATCTGGGTTGAATATTTCAAAAATAATTATATATACAGTATATATATGTTCATTACAGCTTTGTTTAAACCACAAATCTTACGGTGACCTAAGACTTTAGCACTGTACTGTATGAATCAGTTAACAATACACAGCAGTATGACAAATGTCATGATATTTTTGTACAGTGCGCACGTGTTCATAGCTCGCCCTGCAGCGTAACTGCTGTGTCATCCACTGACGTAGGTGCGGGGATGGTTGTGGACTGGGAGCAGGAGACAGGCCTCCTCATGACGTCCGGAGACGTGCGAGTCATCAGGATCTGGGACACTGACCGGGAGATGAAGGTCCAGGTACTGACTCTCCTCATTGTACCTGATTTTTTTTTACTGCTGATAACTGGTGAGAAACTGCAGGTTCAATCAGAGATCATCTTCACATCTTACTCCCTGATAATTAAATGGATTGGATGAAATGGCAAATGGTTTAGAGCTTGGGCAGATGGGGAATTTTATATATATGTACGTGTCAGAAAAGTAGAAAAGTCAAAGAAGAATCCTAAAATACATGAATTTCATTGATATTACGTTATTAGACCGAAGGACAGTCTCAATTTGAAGGATGCTTCAGAATATGCAGAGAAGGATGTGCTGTACGTTGTGTCTCCTCAGGGCAGCACAAACAATCCTTGGCACAAACATGTTTTGCGGGGCAGAGCCCTCTCGGTGATATAATGATGGACATTTGTTAGCCTTGTAAATTAGTTTGTTTCCAGAATGTTCTCTGTTGGACCCAACCTGCAAGGATTCACTCTTCTCAAGACCTTGACGTCCTTGAATTTTTGAGAAACCATTTGTCTGCCTTCTGCGGTGTTCTTAAAGGTCCAGTTTGTGACACTTAGGAGAGCCGAATATATAATATAAAATTTTATAATTACAGATTATCTTTTTAAAGTAAAACTGGCTACATTTTTGTAGCCTTATATATATATATATATGTACCAAAGTGCCTTCCTCACTTAATTGGGCCACAGTCTTGTGTCACTATGTTTCTACCGCAGCCCAAAATGGACAAACCATGAAAAGCGTGCATTTTATGCAGTAAAGCAGAAGGTTACTATGTAAATGAAGAAGAATGACATCCATTCAGGTATGTGTAGGCCACCGTAGTTCCCTGACGTGCACATAAAAGAAACAAGTTTGTTCCTTTATGGACGCCTTTGAAAGTAGAAGAACTCACAGTACTCGCGGCCATGAAAGGGAGCCATTTTCAGCCATTTTCTGACCCGACCGTCTCCCTCACTCAACACAGCAAGTTACAGGGCACTTCCTGTTCTCAATGGTTGCCGTGGCCACGCCTTTTTGAATGCTCCAAACCTTTCAATAATGTTGTGTCTAGTTCAGATTGATCAAACCTTAAAAAGGCTGTTTCTAGTTAAGACTTGGTTTTAGGGTCAGAATAAGGTTTAGGTTAAGGGTTGGGTATTTAGTTGTGATGGTTAAGGTTATGGCTCCAGCCTCAGGTTGGGACTAGGAAAAGCATTATGTCCATGCTAGTCTGATAACAGTATCATCATATTCCTCACCAATACAATAATGGTGTAAACATAATCATACTCATTTTTGTCTGGTCTCCAACTCGCCAGCTTAATGTGTCCACCTTTAATGGAAATCAGTGTCAGATCCGGACTGGATTAGTGTGGTTTCTCTGTTTTGTTTTGTTTGTTTGTTTGTTTGTTTTGGTTTTCTTTTCCTTTTTGTTTTGGTTTTCTTTTCCTTTTTGTTTTGTTTCCACTCACCTAATGGTCCTCAGTGAGCTAATCATTGTCTTGATGGATGGACTTAATCCAGATACGAATGGGGCAGCCTCGCCTGTGGCTGCATATTGATGCTGGTCCAGCTGCATATGAGCCGGGAGCCAGCAGAGCACATGATGGATGATTAAAAAAGAAGGTTTAATGTGAAATTAGTGTTGTAATGACAGCCTTACCCTAATGGGGTAGTTAAAGTCCCTGTGAAGCAAATGCAGAGTTTCTCCTCTTCGCACATTGTATATGTTTGAAAATAGTGGCTGAGAACGGGTGAATAAACTTACATTTGTGAAGTAAAGACTGAAAACTGTTTCTCTTGCGTCTAAAATATGGCACAAGAGCTGAGATCTAGCCAGCGATAGAGTTGGAAATTTGTCTTTATGTCAGTTCAAAAACACACAAAAAACCTCAGTCACTTTATTTTAAAATTCCCTAAAGATGAGGAAAGGAAGTAGAGAAGAAAAACAGAAAGAAGAGCTGACTCCTGCTGTGAGGCTGCAGTACCACTGATAGAGAAAGAGGGCGAGAGAGAGCAGGACTGTAGCTGAGTCGGCTTTGTGTTTGTGGACAGCATGTCATTAAAATGACACCAAAATATTAAGAGGGTGGCCTTTCTACACATTTGTTAAACAAGTTGGTTTGTACCGGAGCGTTTACGTTTATATTCTGTACAAACACTGACCAACAGCAATGTTGGTGGACGTTGGTCCCCACTAATGCGAGTAGGCCAGAATGTGTGAGTGACAATGCATAAGAAGTCTTGTAGTGGACAACTTTTACATGTTTTAATGTCGCTTCTCTACATGTTGGTTGAGCAGGAAGTTTTGAAAAATACTGCATTTACATATAGGTTTTGTGCAGAAATTGATCAACAGTGATGTTCACGGACTATGGTCCCCACTAAAGCGAGAGCAGGCCAGTGTGTGAGAATTTCAGAATCAGAATCAGAATGAGATTTATTGCCAGGTAGGTTTTTACACAAACAAGGAATTTGTCTTGGTGCAAAGGTGCTTAAAATATACAATCACACAAAAAATAAAAAGATTAATATATAAATCACCATAAATAAAGATAAGAAAGATAAGAAAAGGTAGGGAAACTGTACATGATTTTATATGATATGAAACCTAATTTTTAAACACAGAAAAAGCTGTTGCAAAGGTGCTTAATAACACATTTTGTTCCTGTGTGTTGGCAGCGGGGGTCAAACTCAAATGACCTGGGGGCCGATGAGCATCTAGTCTGGGCTGGTCGTGTTGTAAAAAAACCACGTTGTAAAAAAACTGTTTTGGTTAAAATGGGTGATGTGAGTTTAAAATTATATCAGGATATTAAATCATGACATTGTATTAACAGTATTTGTGAGGATAATTCACAGAATTTCAAAATAAAAGTGTCGTGTGTTGATATATCGTCCACAATAAAATCGTATCTACGATGCACAATGAATGCTTTCATTAAAGAACATGTACATAGATACCTAATTTGAGGGCTCTGCTTTACAGACTTTAAAAGCTGACGTGTGTGTGCGTGTGTGTGTGCGCGTGCGTGTGTCCACGCACATGCGTGTGCGTGAACCAGGACATCCCAACAGGAGCAGACAGCTGTGTGACCAGCCTCTCCTGCGACTCGCAGCGTTCGCTCATCGTCGCTGGTCTCGGTGACGGATCAGTGCGCGTCTTTGACAGGAGGATGGGTCCTAACGAAAGGTAACGCCCACACTGTTCACATCATCATCATCATCATCAGTATCATCATCATCAGTGTTTGACAAACTGCCTCATTCACATAGACAGATGTACGTTTAAGAACACACGCTCACACAGAAGAGAGTTTTTGTGGACATTAACTCCTCCAGCTTCCTGCATTATTCACTTCTTTAATCTATATGTATTATATAACATGCTGTAAATCTCCTTTTGGGGTCGGCGCCACTTTTAATAGACCCTTGTGGCACTGCAGCCCCTCAGTTAGTTAAACATTATTTTAATTTCAGTCCCAGCGGGGGAAAAACAAAGCAGTTAAACTACGAAGTGACCCATAAATCTTTAAATAAATCTAACTTAATAGTTCCCCTCAGGCGTGGAGTTACATCTTCCAGCACATATGTTGAGAAGCTGAATGTAAGAACCTGAAGGAAGTTTTTATCATTATTTAACCTTAGTTTAACCAGGAATAAAACTCATTGAGATTAAAAATCCCTTTTTGCAAGCAGTACGCACAGGCTAGGGCACAGATACAACTTTTTCAAGGATACAACATACTCCGTACAATGTAAAAATAATAAAATAAAAACAAAAATCTGTTTAAAATATACCAAAAGCAGTATAAAACCACATAATCACATTTTTTTAATCAAATCAACGCGTGCATCTGCCTCCAGGTCATTTAAAAAATACTTTAAAAGTGTTAAAAAGTGTTTCAGACAATGTTGTAATTTGTTCCATTTATTTTTCCTTAATTCCGTACGGTGTCTTAGAACTGATGAAAAATATTCAAAGCAGATTGTTTTTTTTTGCTTTTTTTTTTAGATTTAAACTGTCAAAATGTGTGTGTTTAATTGTTGTTAATGAATGTAAAATTTCAACGCTTGCGTGTGGATAATTCAGTGGCAGCAGGGTCAGCCTTTGTTTTAGTGTCAGCCATGTTTACATGCTGCCACCCAGTGGTCGCTCACGTGTGTCACACACTGCAGCATCTCACACACACACATTCTTGTTAAGTTTTGTTTTTAATCACCTCCCTCTCCAGAGGAACAGATTCAACATATCCAGACAAGGTCAAACAAAAACCAGACACTTTGATTAATTTCAAAACGCTGCACAGTTGCCCAATTTTCTTTCCTCTTTTTTTATATTAAAAATCTGATTTTCAATCACAACCTCATTTGTGTTTTTACTTGTTTTTTTTGTTTTTTTTACTTTAAATATTATTAGTATGTTTTAATTTCTTGTCTGAGTGACTGAGTTATGTCTATACTGTAATAACTCTAACTGAATATCATCATGTCACATTGCAAAGTTATTATCACACAATACTGGACAACTGTCCGTTCAACATTTAAATTGGGAAAATGCTCTGTGAAAACAAACACATCTGTTAACTACTGTGATGTTCCGGTGTGCATGTGAGGCGTTTAAAAATCCAGTGACACTTGTTACACACGTTCTTTACAAAAGCAATGGACACGGGAACAACAACAGGAACCCTTTAGTTCCTTTTAATAGGTGCTTTGCAGTGGAAACCGATCTGAGTCTTTGTTAATGTTGAGTATCTACCAGTGCCACATGGCGGTGTAGCGGCACTGTTGCCTCACAGCAAGAAGGACACCGGTTTGAATCCCAGTTTGACCTTGGGCAGTGGTTCTCAAACTTTTCATACCAAGAACCACCTGAGAAAATACTGAACTCTCAAAGTAACACCATTATCACCAACGGTAAAATACAGTGGTGTCAAATAGAGCAGATTCAGCTACAGGCTTTTCACAGGAGGCAGATTTAATCCTAATAAGATAATCTGCTGTTGTGGTAACTGGTATAGTGAAATTAGATTAAGATGGAGCAAGAGATAAGGGGACTCTAATTATTATTATTTTTTTTTTTTTTCATTTTAATTCCTCAGCTCCACATCGATCACCCTCACTGGTTTATACATTAGAACAGTATTTCTGATTTTCCTCCAAGTCCCACCAGAGGAAGCTCACGTACCACTGGTGGTAAACGCACCACAGTTTGAGAACCATGGAGCTGAGGCCTTTCTGTTTGGCGTTTGCTGATTTTCTCATGTGCGCACGTGGGTTTTCTCCAAGTTTTACAGTGTCCAAAGACATGCAGCGGTTAATTGGGCACTTTAAATTCTAAACTGACTCTAGGTGTGAATGTGAGAGTGAATGGTTTTCTCGTGTGTGCATGTTGACCCTGTGATGGACTGGTGGCCTGTCCAGGGTGTGACCCCACCCTTCGCCCGATGTCATCGGCATTGAGCCTCAACGTTGGGGTTTGTGGCCTCACAGTCGCCTGGACATTTGCTGTCAGGTGGTTGTGAAGACGCCCACAGTGTGGCGTGTGACCTTCCCTGACCTTTGCTCTGTGTGTCTCTGCAGTCGCGTGATGACCTACAGGGAGCACGGAGCCTGGGTGGTCAAGGCTCATCTGCAGAGGGAGACAGACGGTCACGTGATCAGCGTCAGGTTCGCTCCACTTCACCTTCCACTACGATTTACTTCCTGTAACACGAGTTCCATGACAACACAGTACAAAGAAATGTATACAATGAATTTAAAGACATGAAACAACTCATCAGATCGCTGACAAATGTACCTTTGGATAGAAAGAAAAGAAAATGTTATTTACTTAGCAAAGTTTATCAAGTTCCTAAGAACAAAAATGCAATTTGTAATAACTGGGTGGTTAACCTGTTAACCCCCTGCCCTATTTTTTGGGTCACTTTTCGGAAATAACATGTCCAAAATAAATAGAGTATTTCTCTGTAATTACAAGTTCTATGTGACATAAAAATAACACTTGTGAGAGTCCATCAGAAGTGTAAGCATCACTGTAGATGCCACTGTGTCAGATTAAATGCAGCCTGAACCCAGAAAAAATGAAGAATTTTCACCCTGGCCTAAAAAAAAAGGCATTTTTTAGTAAATATACCTTTGAATTTATGCATTTTCAGCTTAAAAGCTCAAGAAAATCATGTAACAACATTTAAAAATAAGCTGGAGAAAAGCTGATGCAAAATAACAGAGGCCTTAGTAAAGAAATGCCTAGGCGTTCCCCTATTTTCCCCTCAAAATAAACCCCAAATAAACCATCAAAAGAGAGGATAATTGTCACAGAGTGCAGGATTATCACAGGATCAGGTTTCATAGGTTTCAGGGCCCTTGAACCTGTCCCTTTAATTGCATCTGGTGCAATTAAATAAATAATTATCGGCCAATGCCAATTAATCGGGCTTCCTCTGTTCTCCACCAGTGTTAACGGCGACGTTCGATTCTTTGACCCGCGGACGCCAGACTCTGTTAACGTGCTGCAGACGGTGAAGGGGTTAACGGCTCTGGACATCCACCCACAGGCAAACCTGTTCGCCTGGTGAGTTTGTTTGTTTGGTTGGACGAGCAAAGAAAACTTGTCAATCAAAATTGTTGTTGTTGTTGTTGTTGTTTTATAAATCCTTGTTTGTTCAAGAAATTCCTCTCTTGAAAAGAAGAAAAAAGAAAATAAATCATCAGATTTGAACGGAATTTGTTATGTCTGACGAGGATCAGACACTCTACCATCAGATTAAGTTTAATCCAGATCTGATCCTGATTTAGGATTTGGCTGCAATTTAAATTTGACAGTCAAAGTCCCATCTCACAATGGTGATACAAAGGTGCTTAATAACACTATATATAAGCTATAAGCAGGTAAAGTCCAGTGGATCAAAATGCTGGTGCTGGTATATAAAACACAGATGAAAAAGTGTCTGTGTTCCCTGAGTTCAGTATGTTACTGTCTTTAATGTTGTAAATTAGTGCTGATTCACCGCTAAACTCGCTCCGACTGTCAGGTCCAGTGGCCTCACATTCGCCCAGTCAGATACAGACGACGTAAGAATACAAATATCAACAACAGGAAGAGTCTGACAGGCTCCGAGGACAAGTTAAAAATAAATCACATCAGATGCCGCGGGAGCATTCTCTCTGCTCTGCTGTCTCTGCCTTTTTGTCTAAACAAGTCAAAGTGAAAAAAGAAAGTAGAGCAAAGATATTGATTTTCTCTGTTTACCTTTGAACTGACTTCACAGAAGATGATTTATATACTGCTGACCAGATTCAAATGGGTCAGACAGAAATATATGAATTAATATGAATTCTGTCAGGTTGAAAACAACCTGGTTTCACTCTTTTCTCTCTCTCTCTCTCCCTCGGTTTCATCCTCTGTCCTCCAGTGGATCGATGAACCAGTTCATTGCCGTCTACAACGCTAACGGCGACGTGATCAGCAACATAAAATACTACGACGGCTTCATGGGACAAAGGATCGGAGCCATCAGCTGTTTGGCCTTCCATCCTAACTGGGTAAAGCGACGCTGATCCCCATTTATTCACACACAACTCCAAATACAGTTGGAGCAACGCTTCAGCAGGGACGGCCCAAGCTTTTATGGGGCCCTAAGCTGAATTTGGTATGCCCCGCCCCCCCCCCAACACCACTTACAAGTCGCCTGCGCTTCACTTTTATTGATAGAAATGTAATACTATAAATTAGAATCAGAATCAGCTTTTATTGGCCAGGTAAGTTTTCACAAACGAGGAATTTGACTCCGGTTTTACAGCACTCTCTTGTACCAACACAAAGTAATTTAAAAAAAATTAAAAGAAAAAAAAAATTAAATTAGTTGCATTAATTATACTATAGCTCTGTTATTTACGCCAAACCAATGTTGTTTTTTGCAGTAAAGTCACACACGTGGCCTAGTTTTAATTAGCATTCTCACATTCAAAGTGAAGCACTAACTGTGTGGTGATACAGAACGTCACTTGAAAAATAACAAAATGCAAGAGCAGACACTGCATTTGCTGCAAACTAGTAAAGCTATGGAATTTGTTGTAGGACTACAGATACTTTAGCTTCCAGCTGCTTAAGCCCCGCCCCACATTAGAGGATAAATAAATGGGCAGATTTCGGTCCCGGTCTGGCTCTTCCAAAACAATCATGGGTGCCATTTGAGTTAAGGCTGATTTGAACAGATTATCTGTTCAAATTATCCTGTGGTGTGACAGACGCGGTTTTGATGCCATCAAGTATCAATCAGGTTTGATATTTACCACTAAACAGTGATTGGTTAGTGTGAGCAGAACTTAGCAATAACTAACGAGTGAGTTGACAGTAATTTGTACGAGCCAAGTTGATTCCGTCTTCTCAGCCAAGACTTCATCCGCAGTTTTTTTTTGCGTGTCTCAGCATAAAAACATCACACACACACACAACAGCTACTAAGTGTCGGGCGCCAGCTGTCCGCCTCCATGTCTGTTTATATTCTGAAGTCACGTTAAATCACGCGAGTTTCTGTCCTCCCTGAAACTGTTTGATTAGCCACCAAGTATGTGCTCCTGTGTCTTGACTGGATCATCTAATCTGTGCTTTCTCAGGATTAAAACGTTGAAAATCTGTAAGGAAGTGTGTTGAGTCTGTGGTCCCGCGTTCTCAAGCCAGAATTGGAATTCCTCAACAGGCAACAGAAAAGACGTCTCATAATCATAATGCTGTTTCCTTTTCAGCTAATAATGTCAGAACACTTTCGGCCTACAGGATTTACTGTTTCAAACCGAACCGTAGCTAGCTAAGCCGCACTGGTACCTCTTAGTGGAATGTTAGCTTTTATTTAAAATGTGCTGCGTCACTGACAGACTGAATAAAAGCTGAGCAGATCTGCTTTTTTCAGGTCTTCCTTATTTCACACACACTCACGGAACGTTTCCAAAGTTTAAGTTTAGCACCTGCGTTTCCCGGCATTTCAAGTAGCAGACACATTAGCATCTCTGCTCGGGCTCTAATGTGTTTTACTTTAGCGCGCTGCCAGTGAGGTTAGCTCGAGCTCACTTTCTGTTGCTCCATTAGGAGACCGTTAAGAGTTGATTAGATTTGCTGCTGCATTTGTGAAAGGAAAAATGAAGGGATTGTTTTCTTTTAGTAGGAGACTCTCCACTTGCTCTACTGTGCTTGCTAAAGTTCAGACTTTCAACTCTCTCATCTCATGTCATAATCTGTCATGGACTATGTTTTCATCCACTGCAATAATCTGATGATTGGATTTAAGCAGATTTATTCAGGTTATTATGTTGACATGGTTCTCTAATGGAATATTTCCTAATATGTTACAGAACTTAATAATTCATTAATATGACTCAGGGTTATGTGATGTTCGCTGCTGTGAGAAAACCGGTTACACATATTAATATGTGTCTAAAATCAGATTTATTAGTGAAATCCAATGGTCGGAGTTGTCTTCCACTCACTCCTCTCTTTTCCAAGTGTGCCAGGAAACTACGGTGGCCCTCACACACCACAAAGGACTTAAAACACTTGTTTTACAACTTTTAACAACTCTCAACTTTTGAGCCGTTCCGTTAAGTTTGCGTGGTTAGCCTCGTCTTCAAAGCGTGAAACTAACAGCCGTGGACACAGTCCCCGATCTCCCCGCAATAACCTTCTGGAAATAAAATGTCGGCCATTCTCTGGTCTAACTTGTCGTTCCTCTGTCTGTTTTCAGCCGCACTTGGCAGTCGGCAGCAACGACTACTACATGTCCATCTACTCGGCAGAGAAGAGACTCAGATAACACACCAGCATCGTCGCACCTCCCTCCCTCCCTCCATCTTTACCCGACTCACCCACCACGTATGACTTCTGACCTGGAGCCTCGAGCTCTGGGATGTAAATGATATATTTTTTTTGTACATATGCAATTACCAACCTGAATGTTCTAGTGACGGCTGCTGACAAAAACTGCTACGACTATATATATGTATATATATATATATACATATATATAATTATTATTATTCTCATTGTTTAATCATATTCTTATTATGAAGCTGATGATTGTAGACTTTGCTGTGTGGAGGAGGAGGAGGAGCGTGTATATTTAAATAGTGTATACAGAAGAGAAGAGAGCATCTATTATAAGGAAGTGGTACCAAATCCCTGAGGCTCCTCCTCCTCCTCCTCCTCCTCCTCCTCCTCCTCGTCTTCGCCTCCGCCGGCACGCAGCAAGCATCGCTACCTGAACAAACTGTGGCATAAACGGCGAGGGAAGGACCACGCGGTTACGACACACTCACTGGTGCAGGAAAACGAGGACTCGGCCTCCGCCGGACGCCGGATTTGTGTTTATAAATTTGTTTTAACGTCCGACTCTCAACCAAACCACGCAGAGTTCTGCAACTTTGCTGGCAAAAACATTTGTAAGGACACGCGCAGAGATGCTGGACTGTCTGACCTGCTGCGTCGACCGGGCGGACGTGATGAGTGTGTGTTTGTGCGTATGTGTGATAAAATGGAGTATAGCACACATGTGTCCCCACAGTGGGACGTCACAACCTTGGGCTCGAGGGCCCAAAAAAATGCCTGCTCCCATGCTAGAACCTCTCCTTCCTGCTTCCTCGACCCCAGCGTGCCAAATTGTTTGTTGTGGCTCACACGGATGTTTTTGTTTGTTGATTTGTTTTCTTTCTTTCTTTTTTTTTTTTTGACTTATCACTCACCTGTAATAAGGGAAAACCTCCTTTGCCTCCAAGGATGAGACATGACCTCATATTTTGCTCAGTGAAAGGAGATTCAGTCGCACCGGGAGCCCGCAGCAATAAACGCTCGAGTGATTCAGCCTCAAATCAACAGGAACATCAGCCGTCGGCCGCGTAGCATGTCGTCCATTCTCTATGACGGTCAAACCTGACCCAGGATCCGTGACCTACAGTGCCCCCCGGTGCCATAATACAGCAATACAAGCATCCATTTCCCATTCTCTCATTATAAACCTGGAGTAACAGGTGGTTCCACACACCTCACTTAAAAAAGATTTTGCTCATCACTACGTTCATGTGGAATCATCAAGAGGTAAACAAAGAAAAATGTTTTTGCTTTAAAAAAAAAACAACTTTTCTTTTATTGACAAATCTAAAAGAAGACACCTTCAGGTTTCAGTTTAAAGGACATAGAACTTTAGAGAACTTAAAAGGTCCACCAATTATCACCTGCTGCCTCTCAGTCAGTTTTTAATTTCTGTTTCTCCTTCTTTAAAATTTCTATTTTGGTTTAAAAGCCAGACGTTTGTTGCTTTTTTGTTTTCCTTTACAAAGACAGAGGCATCAAACCTGTTGTTTTCGTGCCGTTTATGTTGTTTTTTGTGCAGAATCTCCATTGGGCTTTTGCTTATTAGGCATTTTTAAAAGACTTTCTCTATGGATTTTTTTTTAATTCTGCTGGTATTTTTTTGTTTGCCTTCTCTCCTGCAAAGTAGTAAAAAGAAAGTGGACACACACACACACAAATTCTCCTTCCATCACCACAATCTTCAACATCCCCACTTCCTCCTCTTTTCCCCGCCACACCTTCGGCATCAGACGTCCAAAGGTTTTTCTCCACAGAGGGAAGATGATCGTACTCTCAAATATAAAGTGGGAACACACGCACACGCGCACACAGTCTGTAGGAATGGCTGCAGTTTCAGTCACCCCATCAGTTTCCATCATCGTCATCGTCATCATCATCATCCTCCTGTCACTGAGCTCTTTCACCTGCTGCAGTGACTCAGACAAACATCTGTCAGGCTTTTGCTCAGACACGCATTCATCTCTCAGCGTCCTGCTTTGAGTTTTTAGATTTTAGATCTGGAGAATTGAGAAGAAGAAGAAGAGAAGAGATTTTAACAAAGTAGTGCGAAAAGGAAAAACAATCAGATTTGTCTCTGTGACCTTTGACTGCTTTTGTTGACTGTGGTTTATAAAACGGGAGATGAAGTCTGTAAAATAAACCAAATACAGCACCAAAGTTTGTTTGTTTTTTTTCCATCAATTCTTTGCCCGAATCTTCATCTGTCTAAATCTAAATTTAAAGACCCAGTATGCAATACTTGATAAGAGGTAGACCCATTAATCAGGTCCATATTTGCCATATTAGCATCGGCTGATAATTAGGACAGTTACACAATTTTGTTCTCAGAAATATGAGAACAAAATTAGTTTGCCACAATTATTCAATTAATCAATTGCTAAATTAGTCAACTTTTAATAATCGTTTATTTATTTTCAGAGGGTTTTTTTTTTTAAATAATTAAAACAAGTCTTCTAATTTTTTCAGTTTCTTATTTATTATTATTTAATATTTTCTGATTTCATTGCTCCATTTAACAAATAAATAATAATGTGAGATCATCATTTTGAGGCTTGGGAAACACCATTCAACATTTTCTGACATTTTATGGACCAAACAAATACTTGATTAATCGAGGAAATAATCGACAGATTTTTTTCATGAAGAAAATAATTAGTTGCAGTCCTACTTTTATTTATACCTTATTGAAAATACTGTAGATAATAAAGTGTAGATTGGAAAGACAGAGCATTAGTGTTTTATGTAAGAAAAAAAAAAAAAAGCTGAATATGTGGGCCAACAAAATAAGGTTTGGGTTTTTGTCTCGGTGCTGGCCAAATGTTTCAAAACATGACTTCAGAATTTATGGGTGATGCTGCAACCAGTCGCCAATTGGGTGAAGTGTGAGAATAGCTCCGCCCACATGTGTCATATTAATGTCAGTGGAAGCACAGAAGTTTCCTACCTGTTCGCAACTGAGGTCAGAGGTCAGCTGCCTGACCACTGCCCCCCCCCCCCCCCCCCCCCCCCC
>JAFBJR010000175.1:1227829-1254609 GCA_016785285.1 Brachirus orientalis
CCGGCCCCCCCCCCCCCCCCCCCTTCCGAGCGGCACCGTGTTATTATTGTGACGACCACATTCACACATGGAGGAGGAGACAGAGGGAGAACATTCCACAGCAGCAGAGAGTCGGGCGGCGCGAACATCCTGAGGAAACAACACTCACTTCCTGTCAAATTAATCCAAGCCGATGGCTGCTGTGGGTGATAACCACCGCCGCTGACTGACCGCTGACTGGCTGAGGTTGTGCGCCACCTTGAGGTCTGTCACCGCCCACCATGTTCACTTCTGTGCCCCCGTGCACACCCCCCACACAGAAACACACACCACCTTCCATCCAGACTTGTCATAAGTCAGTAAACGTCTCGTACAGCAGCAGCAGCAGCAGCGAACGCCTCAGTGTTCCTCACACAGGATGGGCCTTCTACTACTGCTCACCTCCACACTCCTGTCCAGCTGTAAGACTCCTAACCTTCTTCTGTGGATTTCTGCTTTTTTGTGGGGAGAATGTTAGGTTTTGTCTCTAATCTGGTCTAATCTTTCTTATCTCCTTCCAAGACTTTTACCCGGGAACAGAAGTGGACGCACAGCGACGTGAGTAGACCTTGTCCAACATCTTAACAGTAAATTAAATCTGTGAATTTACATTGAAGCAGGAAGATAAAAAAAAAAAAAAAACAACCAAGTAGTTTTCATAATTCGATTGCATGGCAATAATTGGATGCCGATTCAATTTGTTTCAAAGTTTTGATTTATTACAATTTGATTTGATAGTGCCATAAATTGGGATTGACTTTTTGCTGCTTAAACCGAAACTAAACAAAAACCTACAAGTCATATTTCCAAAAGCAATGCACACATCACACGTCAATAAAATCAGTACATTTACATGATATTAGAAAATAAAAACTATAATTGGTATAGTCCGGTTAAGGTTGTGCTTTCAAAATTCATGTAAATATATTAGCCTGACTGAAATTATACAAAATCAAAATCGAGTTATTGAGTTGAGTGATTATTTATGTTATTATATAGTTATAATAACATTATATAGTTATTGTATGTGACGTCATTCCCGAGTTCATCATGTTCCGACTGAGAAGTCGGAAGAAAAAACATGGACTCAAACATCTAGTTGCGTTGGTATTAGCAATACCACTGGATAACAATGCTGTCCATGGTATTTAATAAATAAATAATCTGCTCTCTCATCCTCCTCCTCTTCCTCTCAAGTACTTCACACACTGGCATAGTGAAATAAGTTTAAGATGGAGGGAGAGATACGGTGACTCTAATTATTATTATTTAATTTATTTAGATATTTTTGTTAGTCATTTAATTTTCTGCGCAGTCAAAATTCCTCAGCTCCACTCTGATCACATACCCATGTTTATAGAGTAGAACGGTATTTTAGATCTTTTTTTCTCCAAGTACCACCTGAGAAAGCTCACGTACCTCTGGTGGTATATGCACCACAGTTTGAGAACCATGTGGCTCTAGTGGTGCATGACATGAACCCTGCTAATACTTGAATAAATACAATCAGGAATTCAAGTAGAAAATAGTGTTTTTTTAGCTTTGATTACTCAGTGATATATATAAAAAAAATAAAATATAATGCTCAGCCAAATTTAATATACAGCCTCTCAAAACATGACGCAGCAAAAACTTCTAGCATTAGCTGGTTTTACTCATCAGACTTGTAGAAATATCGATATTATTATAAATACAACATTATTATATAGAAATATAATAATGTATTTTTTGAAAAGAAACCATTTAAAATCAACTTAACATAAAGACGTCACATGTCACTGGTTGCAGAGATTGGAGTTGGAGATGTCATTTGTTTACTTTTCATGTTAGTTTGGATATTGTTTTTGGGTTTTGTTTTTTTAAACACTTTAAACAAGAGTCGAGTTAAAGTGTGCGGTCAGTGAGTGGAAACAGTGCTGCTATTATCAGAATGTTCTCATGGTTGGTGTTTGGTGTGGTGGAAATGTTGTGGCAGGAAATATCACACGCCTCCCCGTCCTCTGATCGAGCTGAGGATAGAAGGCGTGAGTCAGTTCAGATCAGCTGCAAGCAAATGTTCAAGACCACGTAAAGCCAAAGCAATGATTCTCCTCTACGTACATTATACAATAGAAACAACTATATAGTAAAGAGCTATTGAGTTATCTGCTGCTTTATCTCATGCATTTCCCCAGACCACAAATATTGTTATGACTTCATGTTCTGATTTATCAGGTGCTTAAACAGTAGTATACAATAGTAAATAATAATAGTTATGTTTTAAATGTATTCAGATGAAGCCCAGACACTAAAACTACAGTGAGAGGCACCAGTTTTATGTAATCGTGCGGGTAGAATGTCACTATCATTACAGATCTGTCGATTGTTGCTGGGAACTGCAAGCATCACACGCGCAAAATAGACGAGACACCAAAACTCGAAAGTGTGAACGCTCTGATCTGTACATGAAACACAGGAGCTAATGTTAGCATAAGTCCTTCTCAGACACCTTAATGAAAACCCTCAGTGAGTTTTATCAACAGTTTAAAGTTCATTCATGAGGACATAACCTGCTCTGACACTGCTGCATTTGGTTTGCTAACTATTTGGTTCCCTTACTATTGGTTTGCCAACTTTTAGTCTGCTAACTATTTGGTTTACTAACTATTGGGTTAACTACAGTGTATTTTCTTAACTATTGGCTCATTAACTGCTTTGCTAACTCCTGATTTGCTAAGTATTGGCTTGCTATTTGGTTTACTAACTATTGGTTTTTTAACTATTTGATTTGCCAACTATTGGTTTGCTAACTATTTGGTTTACTAACTATTGGTTAGCTAAATATTTGGTTTGCCAACTATTTGGTTTACTAACTATTGGTTAGCTAAATATTTGGTTTGCCAACTATTGGTTTGCTAACTATTTGGTTAGCTAACTCTTTGGTTTACTAACTATTGGTTTGCTAAATATTTGGTTTACTAACTATTGGTTTGCTAACTATTTGGTTTACTAACTATTGGTTTGCTAACTATTTGGTTTACTAACTACTGGTTTGCTAACTATTTGGTTAGCTAACTCTTTGGTTTACTAACTATTGGTTAGATAAATATTTGGTTTGCCAACTACTGGTTTGCTAACTAGCTAACTCTTTGGTTTACTAACTATTGGTTTGCTAAATATTTGGTTTACTAACTACTGGTTTGCTAACTATTTGGTTTACTAACTACTTGTTTGCTAACTATTTGGTTAGCTAACTCTTTGGTTTACTAACTATTGCTTTGCTAACTATTTGGTTTACTAACTATTGGGTTAACTATGTGTATTTTTCTAACTATTGGCTCGTTAACTGGTTTGCTAACTGGCTTGCTAATTGGTTTGCTATTGGTTAGCTAACTGGTTTGCTAACTATTTGGTTTGCTAACTGCACCTGCTCCTACAGTACTGTCTTTGTTTCTTACCTCAAAAAACACAAAAAACATAAAGTATTTAAAATGGAGGACACGGAGGGTTTTACTTTGAGGTTGTTGTTTGTTTGGTTTTTTTTTTACAGTGTTTGAGGAGGATTAATGCACTGAACAGAAACTGGAGAGAAACTGTCTTAACTCCACAGTTCTCGGTCACTACTATCAAACATACAGTATATAATGTGTGAAGATGTGTTTTTGCTTTACATGAATTTTAATTTAAAAAAATTTCTATGTGCTCAGTTTCTATGTGAGGAAACCACTAAATCTGATAATATCTTCTTTCACTTATAACTTGTCAATCCAACTCAACAGGTAATTATGACCAAAAACACCACACTAGCAAATAAAATCCTCCTTATCTACTATAACATTCTTGTTTAAACTTAAGTCCTACATTCGTATTGTGTCATGTGTGAGACTCATATCCTAAAAGGACGCTGACGACAGTCTAATGAAATTCCACTAGAACACATCAGCTTCCCCAGTGGCGAGTTTCTATTCAGTTTTATGTAGCTACATATTTTAAACATTCTAGCAAGATGACTCAGGAGAACTGGTAGGAAGTGAATGAAAGGAAATTCGACTCAGTTCTGAGGCAAAGTGTGGCTTATCAAACTCCATGTAGAAGAAGAAATGCACAATAACTCACCTTCTCTGCAGTTCTTCTGTGAGCTCTTACAGGATGTAGTCAAAATCATGTTTTACTAAATTGGCTGGATGTGTTAAATTAGTCTGAAGAACTTCATTGAGGACCTTTCAATCTAGTTTCTCAAGTTCTGATTAGTCATCATGACAGAAAATATTTTAAATTATATATATATATATATATATACGTATATATTCAATGGTACAAAGAAATGTTTATCAACAAAATCTGAAACAACAGTCAAAAGAATATTCATATATATATATATCCTCAAAGAAAAAAGGTGATGTGTGTGTAATTTCATTTTGTCAATTTCAAATTAGTGGGTGAATGGGAAAATTATCATGGAAATAAACTTTAAAGTAGAAAACAATTAAACCTAGGAAAGCAGAGAAATTTTTTGACCAGTTATTTATTTGTTCGTATGTATGTATGTACTCTGTCAGAATCATTAGAGACAGAATACTTTATTAATCCTACAGAGAATTTGGCTGTGTAACACTCGAGAATAGAAAAAGAGGTTTGAGCCTTTAAATCCTATGATATAAGCTTATGTATGTTACCTCTTTAGGACCTTTTCTAGCAAGAACACTGACTTTTTTTTTTAGGACCAGTAGTCCTCATGGAGGCCAAATGAGTCTCCAAACTGTCAATTCCTAAATGGTCCTAATGAGGCAACTATCTTTAATAAGAATAAAAATGGAATTGTGTTTAGGTTAAAGTTTGGGTTAGACATTAACTGGTTATGTTTAAGGTAAACAGTAAACAAAATGGTGTCTCTCATACAATTTGGAAGACAATTCCAGAAACCGCTCTATTTTTAGGTCTGGCATGTGGTAGTCCAGTTTGTGGCTGGTAATCTGAGCCAAAATGCCGACCATTTGTCAAATGTTTGGTAATTATCTTCGGTACTAAGTCTAATACATTATTTACCTTCACCCTCTCTAGTATTCACAATAAGAAACATCATGCTGTCCATTGAACCCAGTGCTGATGTGACCCGGGATACCAACGTGACTGTGAGATGCAAAGCCACTGTCAGCAGCTCAGGGCAGGAGGCGCTGAGTCGTGAGTATACCATCTACAAGGACAGCAACAAGGTCTACACCAAGACGTCCAGCACTGCCGAGGACCTACTGTACCTGCTGCCCGAGGCCAGAGTCTCCAACTCCGGCAAATATAAGTGCAAGATCAACATCGAGGGCAAAGAGATGACGAGTGAAGCTACAAAACTCACAGTTAGAGGTGAGAGTGAAACTGAAAAAACTGAATTTCAGTGTGTTCAATGTATGTGGAGATGGCATGTCCTGGGTGTGGGTCCTCTCTGGGTTCTTCAGCTTTCTCCCATGGTCAGAAAACAAGCAAAAAATTGGCGATTAGGGTATTAATTGGACACTCCGTAGGTGTGAAAGTGAATGGAGCGTGAATGAGTTGTTCATCTCTGTATGTTGGTCCGGTGATGGACTGGTGTCCGGTCCAGGGTTTTCTATCTGGATCTGGATTAACTCCACTTCACCCCATGACCCTCAAGTTAAAGATAAAGTGGAATAAGATGGATGGATTGTTGATGGATGAACAACAGAAATCTCCCAGATTGTGTTTCGTACATCCGAACACATCATTTACCACTAGATGCTACACTACATTGTTTTATTGTTTAAATAGGTGTTAATAAATGTAATGATATCCTTTTTTGTGTGTTAATATAAGAGGAATGAAATTAAACCAGTCACATTTTTAGACCACAAACACTGAAATAAATGTTTTGTTTTGGGTTTTTTTTTCCCAGG
Source organism: Brachirus orientalis (assembly GCA_016785285.1). Taxonomy (NCBI): domain Eukaryota; kingdom Metazoa; phylum Chordata; class Actinopteri; order Pleuronectiformes; family Soleidae; genus Brachirus; species Brachirus orientalis. The sequence goes on from JAFBJR010000175.1 coordinate 1,233,730, forward strand.
CCTGTCGAAACCAATTCTCCATCTTAACAAGGGTGTGGTCAGTGAAGGGGAGGAGGTCACCGCCCGGTGTACAGCGCCCGGCGAGACGGGCTCCATTTTCTTCTACTTCTATGAGGACTCCAAGGTAATCCTGGAGAATCTGGTCAACTCCAACCAAATGGAAGCCAAGTTTCGCTTCCGCAACGTTGGCTTCCACAAAGTCCACTGTGCCTACACCGTCCTGATAATGCCCGACTCCTTCAAGTCCGAAGAAAGCAACACTGTCACTGTTTCGGTCAAAGGTAGGACGATTTTTGAAATTCCTCCTTTTCAAAGCTTTGCTGCCAGACATAGGCCATAAATTAAAAAAAAGTGGATGTAATGTTCCTAATAAGTAACCTGAAAAGAAGAATTTATTGAATAGGCGCCAGGGGGCAATTTGTTTCAGGTCTTCTTCAGTAGAATATGATGCCCATTTTGTAAATTGTGTTGACCTATAGGTGTCTTTTGTGAGCATCTGTCTGGTCAAATTGCAAACATTGAGGCTTAAAAATGGGACTTGGTTTTGAAGTCACTCTGAGGCTTTCTAGTTTTTTTATTATTAGTAAAAGTAGAAGTAGAGTTCAGAGGAAATCCAACTTCCCTTGCATGAAATTAAACCAAATGTCCAGTCGTCCAGTCCCATGACAAATCTTGGGACTGCAGCACTTGGGTCTGCAGCACTGCAACTTGAAGCAAAATGGAGCCCAACACTTTTGTACTCTTTACTGCAGTAGAAATATGCAAAAATCCTATCTCCTCCTCGACTCCATACTTGCTTCAGGGCCTTTTCAGACTGTTCTACAAATTTGTGTGTGAACATGTTTCACTGTAAACAATGCTGTTCAAAAGTGCTTGCAATTTCTTGCTCAATTTGTCTATGGAAGTGTGACGATATTTTCCTGTTATTGCTAATGAAGTGTTTGAGTTTTCACAACTGAACCTTAAAAACTGAATTTTTGGCAGCATGTGGAATTTTGGCCTGGTAAAAAAAAGAAATCAACATGTCACTGCTGAAATATGTGAATTCTAAGAATTTTGTCTTGAAAAGTGAGTTTTTGACAGCAGTTTTAAATCTGCCTTTATGTTCAATGTGAAGGTGTGAAGTCATCTACAGGTTCTTAGTTGGGACTCGAAGTGCTGATGCCCTTTGACTGTTTTTCGTCCTTAGAGCTCTCCATCACACCAGTTTTGGAGATTTACCCTCAGTTAAAGGTCTATGAAGGAGACCAGCTCAACATCGTGTGCACCATCAGAAATATTGTGTACAGCTCTGAACATGTGCCCATCTACTTGTACCTGAGTCACGGGACCAAACTTCTCAGCAGTGGAGAAACTAAAGTCAACTACAGCACAGTCGCTCTGGCCGAGGACCCGGGGGATTTCGAGTGCAGATTAGAGATGGGAAATGTAGCAAAAGTCACCACAAAGATGGTTTCAGTGACTGGTGAGTGAACAATCACGCAAGTTCACACTCTTTTACATACACTATAAAGCTGTGTTTCACTTCTCACACATGGAAACTCTTTGGTGTATTTCTGACGTGGTCGAAATGGGATAAAACTTCAAAACTACAAAATCATTTTTAAAGTCACATTATCGATGTTTTTTCAAAAAAGTTATGGAAATATTTCAAAAATGCAAATACAAAAACACATTGCTCGATATGATTCTTATGTCGGACGTCACACTCCTGACTCTTCCAATGATGGCACCATCTGACCAATCAGTGGCCGGCAGGCTGTCCACGTCACGTTTTGGTACGAACTCAGGTGGCTTGGAACCTCAACAGAGCAGGTACTAAAAAGGCAACAGGAGTAGGTAGTCTTCCTAATGGCCAAGCAATAAAAAAAAAAAAAAAACGAGTCGAGATGAGTCGTGCAGGAACTGTATAATGGAAAAGCATTGGTAATAGTTGTTTTAGTAGTTAAAGTGTGGAAATTTAAGCATCATGAGGAGAGAAATCCATCTATATAGTCAACTGAGTCTAAATCATTTAAAGGTCACATACAATGGTCTTTTTGAACCAAAAATCTAGATTACTGATGTCTACTTAGATAAATTAAATAATATTTATGGTCAAAAACCTCATAGTCTCTTCAGATTAGTGATTGGCCAGCTACCACGTGCATTCCCACTCGCTTGTGATTGGCCAGCTACCAGCTGACTGACTGCTTCTTCTTCTTCTTCTGGTTGAATGTTCACGCCCATGACCAGGAGTAGCTGTTGGGGGGGGTTCGTTGCACAGCAAATGTTATAGTTACGTAACTAAACTGGACTTTTCAAAACCACTTGCTCGAGCGCAGGTAAACAGAGAAGCCCTTCTTTCTCAGAAGTGGCTGAAGCGTTTATTGTGACACTTTAGTGATGTTTAGATACAGGAAGGACATGGGGACACACCAAAAAACATCTGAAATTTGATCTTCCACTGAATGTCCTCTTTTAATGAAGTTGCAATTAATTTGCAGAAGTGGCAATTAACAAAAATCAGAAACACATTTGCAGGTCCCCATATATTAGGTTCACAAATTCACAGTTGTGTTTATTGTGACATTATTGGGGGAGTACTACCTTGTAACAAAGGTCCCTGCACTATAGCCCTTACCTGCACTATAGCCCTTAACCCTTACCATAATCTAAACCTAGCTAATCTGAGGATATGGTATTTGTCCAGTTGTCCCCAGTTGTGACATTCAATTCAATTCGGTTTTATTTGGATAGCACCGATGCATCATCTCAAGGTACGTGACATGGTAAAGTCAAGACCTGACATGGCTGCAGATGGATGACTCCTGTCTGTTTCACATTGATCCACAGAACTGTTTTCATCGCCCACTCTCACCATGTTCCCCGCTGAAGTCTTTCAAAGAGAACACATGTCACTGACCTGCAAAAGTGAGAGCTACGCGTCTGAGAGAATCCACAAGGAAGACGTGACTTACACGCTTGAGCCGTCTGACAGTCCGCTCATCTCCACGAAGCCGGGAGTATTTTCTGGCAAAGCCCTGCTCCATGATTTCAACTACACATGTGAAGCTCAAGCCAAAGGCATCAGGAAGCGCAGTGAAACCCTGACTGTGCGTCCTAAAGGTGAGATTACTTCAGAGCCAATGTGCAGATTATTAAACAGATTAACAGTGGATTTTATGCAAGGCAGGGTAGTCATATATATATATATGTAACACTCTTGTGTTGGTGCAGCCAGAATTAACTGGAGATATTATTTTAATTTAACATGTTTTATTCATCTCTGATGAGGCACCATGGTAATTTTATGACTTAATATAATACATTTGCTACATATACTGTCACACATTTAATGAGTATTTGTTGTTTACTTTGCATAAATTAGACCTCCGTGAATTTGTTTCTTCAATTTTCACTCCAGCGCAAGAAACAATCTTTAAATATCTGATATTTATTGCAGTAATTTTTACCATGATAGTGATACTCTCACTCACTCACTCATTTCTACCGCTTTATCCTCCACATGTACCTAATCACAGCTGACATAGGGCGAGAGGCGGGTACATCATGGACAGGTTGCTTCTTTTATGAAAAGGGTTTATAATTGAATTTTGCATGTTGACATGATGTCTGTCCTCCAGTGGCCAAAAAAATAAATTATACTGGACCCAAGTCACAAGATAAACAGCTTTTCATTATTACAGCTGGTAGGATGTTGTAAACCAGGCAGCAGAATCTGCTATAGCAGAATAATAAATGAGAACAGAAAAAAAAATACTGTCACGTATTTTAACCCAGCTAATTTCTCCATACTGACCGTTTTACCTTTCCTCTTTCTATCTTTTCCAGTTTCTGTTTCCACTCCTAAGATTTCAGTGGTTGGTCGGGCGATCCTAAGACAACCTGTCAAGATCCGCTGTCAGTCAGACTTTGGCAGTTTTCCGATCAATTACACCCTGCTGAGAAATTACGACCCATTGTTCACAACCACCGTCAACTTGCCCACTCAGGAAGCAGTTTTCACAGTCACCGTCGACAGGCCTGAAGAAATAAGCAAGTACATGTGCGAGGCTAAGAATAATCACAAGAATGCCCCGCTCAGTCGAAGACTCAATGCTACGCTTCTCGGTAACTATTAAAAGCAAGTGGTCAATGTTTGTCCCTTTTCAAGGTTCACTCTGTGACTGTGGAGAGAAGCTGTTATACCCAAAGAAAACCCACTCACACACAGGAAGACCATTCAAACTCCAAAATATCCTTGCTAATTCCACGAAGTCCGTTTGAATGGAAGTCTATGGGAAAATAAGCTTCTACTTCTTACAGTGTCAGAGTGCTTGGTTTCAACAATAGAATATTATGTACAGTTGAAGTTGAAATTATTAGGCCCCCCTGTGAAAATGTCATTGTTTTAAAGGTATTTCCCAAGTGCTATTAAACAGAGCAAAGAATTTTTAACACAGATTATTCATACTGGAAGCATGTCCTTTCATCAGTGACGCAAAACTAGAGCTCTTTGTTCATATAGACATTACTTATGTTTGGATTAAGAAGGGAGAGGCGTATAACCCAAAGACCAGCGTCCCCACAGTGAAACACGGTGGTGTGAGTATTATGCTGTGATGATGTTTCAGTGAGTCTGGAACTGGTGGAAGGAATCATGAAGAAAGCAGGACATGTGAAGATTTGGAAAGAAAACCTGAAGCAGTCTGCAGCAAAACTGGGTCTGGGTCTTCGCTTTGTCTTCCAACACAACAACGACCTAAAACATACGTGGCTCCTGGTGAAGAACGACCTCCAGAAGACCAAAGTGAACGTTAGTGACTGGCCTGCACAAAGTCCTGACTTAAATCCCATTGAAAATCTTTGGGGTGAACTGAAGACCAAGGTCCATGCCAGAAGGCCATCAAATCTGGAGGAGCTTGAGAGATTTGCCAAAGAAGAATGGGCTGGGATTCCTCAGGAGACGAGTTAGAGACTTGTTGAAAACTACAACAAACCACTGCAGTTGTTATATTAGCATTAGGGAGCTGATAATTTTGACCCTGGTAGTTTTTGTGGAATAATTTCATTTCTGTGTGCAAAGTCAAATAATGGAAGCATAGAAAATAAAACTAGGATGTTTTGAAAAAGCTGTGTTAAAACACATTTTCAAAATCATGTTGCCATTTATAGTTAAAAAGACAATAAATCACGGCACATATGGGTGGACACCAGTGTGACGGACAGTCTAGTAATGTCTGGTGTTGGCCAAATTGTGAATCTCAGGGGTTAAAAATGGCAGTTTCTGTTTTAAAAACATACATCACGCAGAACTTAACTAAATTGACCTCTTTTCCCCTTAGAGCCTCTGACAGACCCAACTCTGACCGTCCTCCCTGACTTACCAGAAATCTCAGAGGGAGATAATCTCTACCTGATATGTGGCACGAAAGGCACGCCACCCATCACCTTTAAGTTGTACCGCGTCGGAGACAAACAGCCGCTGTTCACCACCACCTCCAACACGAACAACACACACTACGAGGTCAACAAGTTGTCTAAAGCCCACAGTGGCACGTACTACTGTGAGGCTGTCAACCATGCCAACAACGTCGTCCGCAGTGAGAAGGTCACCATAGAGGGTGAGTCTGATGAGTATGCAGCCTCACCTTTTTGTTTTGTGTATATATAATGGAAAATTATTCTGGAAAATACTTTATATTTGGGCACACATAGGATAAAATGGATCAAACCAGTTGAAACTTGGTTGTAGGTAATCAAAAAGCAATCAGGAATATGTTAACTAAGTAAGGACACCATCTCCGTATATTTAAGGACTTGGATTTAGACTTGGAACAGTGGTTCCACAACACTTCAGAAGTTTAAACTTTGAAGTTTTGACCTGGACTTTAAGAACTTTAAGAAACATGCTCTGAATTCTGGTCATTTTGTGGACATTCTCCGGAGATTATCATTTTCACAGAGGTCCACTATGGTTTGTGTTCACAACAGAGGACATTCACATTTTCTGACTGCACGGTCTGTGCATGCCGACTGGACTTTTAGAAATCCCAATTCCAATGAAGTTGGGATGTTGTTTAAAATGTAAATAAAAACAGAATACAATGATTTGCTAATCCTTTTCAACCTATATTCAATTAAATACACTACAAAGATATTTAATGTTCAATCTGATAAACTTTATTGTTTTTTTGTGTAAATATTAAGTCATTTTGAATTAAAGAGGGTAACACTAGAGTAGTGGAACAATAGACTGATAAGGAGCTTCATTTTAGATAGAATGCAACTACAACATGTGGAAAAGTGTAGCAACAATCTGGATCATGGAAAGTATGACCGACTCCACAGAGATCCATCATGTCTCACTTTGTCTTCGAGGACAATACGTTGACTGCCCAGATTTCGACGACTTTTGCCTGTTTGTTACTTTGCTCTTTGTTTTTGGGTGATTTTACTTTTTCAGCCTTTTCTTTTTTTTTCCTCCATCTTGAGCATCATTTAACATCCCCCCTCCCCGTTCTTTTCCTCCTGTCTGTCTCTGCAGTTCACATGGCACTGTGGAAGAAAGCCTTGATCGGGGGAGTTTGTCTGCTGGTGGCGTCGGTGCTGGTGGTGGTGTGTGTGCTGTACATCAAATCCAAGAGAGGTAGAGAGACGTACAGTCCTCCGGCAACTCGGGCTCCTTATGTCTGACGATGTATGAAAACCTTTTTTTTTTCAGCCTTCTACCTCCCGCTCCCCTCACCTCTCCTTTCTAATTCTAGGTAAAAGACAGGCAGCTGCCGAATTGTCAGTGTGAGTTTGCCTGATTACTTGCTTCCTGTGTGTGTGTGTGTGTGTGTGTGTGTGTAATGGGAACCATAGAAGTTAGTGGCAGTGGTTTTATTAACTGGCCATCCTGCTTATTTTGCATGTTCTTACGATAGAAATCACCTAAATGTCACCGGTTCTCACCTTTCAGGCAGACGAAGTGCAACAGCGGCTTGAAACTTAAGATGGAAAACATTGAGAATTCAGATATTTTGAGTTCTTGTTGCGTAATCTCCAAACGCTGACTTGGTTATAATTGAGACCTTTGAAGGTGCTGACATAAAGAGTTTGAGAACTGGCTGTTAAAATGTTTTCCTGGTGACTCCAGGATGTTACTTCCTGTAGCAAAAGGGGAAAAAAAAACGTCTTTGCTTCTAACGTTTTCATACGTTACTTTTCTCCAAATTAAACATAAAACAGCTTTAAAGGTACAAGCTGTTTAACTGATGTTTACAGTCTATGCTAAGCTATCTGTAATACAGACCTGAGAGTGGTATCAATCTCCTCATGTAATTCACTTAGCAAAAAAGGCCCTAAATGTTAAACTATTACTGTTACTTATTAACTATAAAGCAAGTAAGTCACATAAATCACACAAAGATGAAGTAGCTTGCAAAAAACAAAAAAAAATTGCTTATATTTTAGTATTGTAGTGTACATTTCCTGTGTTGTTTTTGTGCAATATCTGTAGGGTAGTAGAGCAAAAGAGTTTCTTGGCAGAAAGAAAATGAAAAAGAAAGGAAAAATGACCTCCTCAAATATAAGGTATACACATTTGGAACACTGTTGGCCCTGCAGAACAATGTTTTGATGAGTGGACAGGGGTTATGTTTCTGCCTCTGATTTTTATTTAACACCTAGAATAGTAGCAATTCCCACCATAAATAGCGAGAACTTTGCTAACAGACAAGGAGTGCATCCCTCCAGACTTTTAAGATAATGTATTCACTATGTTACACTGATACAATCCCATGGAAGATTTCAAATCAGATTTTGCCACTGCAGTATATGTGAACATTCATGAAAGTCCCTGTGGCTTTTCTGCCAATAGAACTCCAGAAGTCACATGTTTGTTTACACCGCCATGTTGGCAGGAAAAGTTTCAGAAAAATTCATGACATCAGTGCTGGTTTCAAGCAACAGCCAGAGTGGACATTATTCCAGACCTTCCCTCATTCTGCTCCACAGAACGCTTACACATACGCAGTAAAACAATGTAAAATAAACACGATATTTAAGCTGATTAGTGCTGGGGTCTGTAACAGTGTTAAATATAATGGGGAAAATTAAGGGAACTTACAATGATCAGCGTTGTGATTCATGCAATCTGTTGCATGTGCATTCCCATCTCTCCTTGCTTGTACCTTCACTCTGAATGTTTTTTAACAGCAGTGATCCACCTCTGCCCTTCTCGGGATCTTTGGTGATCTGGTAAAATGCTCTGACGTTAGCGTGTCCCTGCCTGTTTTGACATCCTGGGGCACCAACATCTATTCACCATCTTTACATTTTATGGAAACAGCCAGTGAAGAGACGAGTTGCCTGGTATAAACTGTACTGTATGTTGTAAATTACTATTGATGTGAAAAGTGCCACTTCCTGCCGAAATGGTGTTGTTTTGGTTCTGAATATTGCATGATGGGGATCGCACTGAGCGTTGATCTCCACGACCACGTCAAAAAACATTGGGAGGGAGACTTGTCCTGTAGAGCATTCATTCCCAAAAACTCGGTTTCATTAAAGGGCACATACAGTAGAATGGTCTTTTTGAACAAAAAATTGAGATTACTGATGTCTACTTAGCTACAGTAAATAATAATTATGGTCAAAAACCTCATATTCTCTTCACATTAAGCCAGATTATTGCTGCTCTCTGCCAGCCCCTGAACAGGCACTCTGTTTCTGAGCTAATGCCCGCCCCCCAGAACACTGAGTCTCTTGTGATTGGCCAGCTAACAGCTGACTGACTGCTCCGCGTTGCTGCTTCTTCTTCTTCAGGTTGAATGTTCACGTCCATGACTGTTAGTAGCTCTTGGGGGAGGGTTCGTCGCACGGCAAATGTGTTAGTTACGCGACTAAACTGGAATTTTTAAAAACCACTTGCTCGAGCGCAGGTAAACAGAGAAGCCCTTCTTTCAGAAGTGGCTGAAGTGTTTATTGTGACATGTCTGTGAAGATTCTCAGTCATCCAGGTCATGGTATCCAAAAGCGTAGCAACAAAAAGGCAACTGGACTTAGTTGAATTTCTTGAAGACATTTCGCCTCTCATCCAAGAGGCTTCTTCAGTTCTGTTTATTGTGACACTTTAGTGACGTTTAGGACACGGGGACACACCAAAAAAACATCAGACATTTGATTTACCAGTGAATGTCCTCTTTAAATAAAGTTGCAATTCATTTGCAGAAGTGGCAATGAACAAAAATCAGAAACACAGATTTGCAGATTTGCTCTTGCTCTTGCTTTTATTTTAATAAATGAACTAGGTCGTGACAATTTGCAGGTTCCCATATAATAGGTTCACAAATTCGTTGCGATAGCCTCCATTTCTGACTCACACGGATGATGTTTTCTCTTGTTATTGATTAAAGCAACACTGAGAGATCAGTTGCACTCACAAGGAAGGAAGATCTGATCTGTAATGTTTTGTGGCTGCTAATCTGAATGTAGCTCATCATAACAAGTGATTTAACACTGCTGGAGCAGTGCCATGTTATTAATAAGCCTCACCATGGAAAACCAGCATCTGTCCAACTTGGCTTAATTTTTACAGCTCGTCAGAAAACCTTCAGCTCTGAATTAAGCAACAGGCACAGAGGTTAATAACACATCCACAGGTAGCTCGGTGTTTCTTTTTCTCTCGACCTCATTTGTCATTTTTCCATCAGTCATGCAGACACATAACCTCACTGCCATGACTCATGTCCTAATATTCTAATATGCATGCAGTTACCATGTGGTGGTGTCCCGCCCACCGCTGTTCATGTGACCAAATGTCCTGTTCAAGTTTATATGCATGCACAGTGTGCGTATGTGTGAACATTGTATTTGTCTGTCTGTTTTTGCATGGTCATTGTGTTTTGTCTATATATTGTAGAGGTAGAAACAATAATACAGTGTTTCCCAAACATACTATAGGGGGACCCACTTTTGGAAAAGTGTAGGAAGTACATGTTCTCACCGTGTGTGGGTGGGTTTTATTCAGGTTCTCCAATTTCCTCCCCCAGTCCAAAATCATGCAGATTTGGGGATTAGTCCAATCGGACACTCTAAATTGCAGTGTGAATGTGAAATTGGATGGTTGTCTGTCTCCGCGATTGACTGGCGACCTGTCCAGGGCATCCCCCCCCCCACCTCTCACCCTATGCCAGCTGGAGTTAGGCACCAGCGCCTCCCACGACCTTCATGTGGAGGATAAAGTAGTAGAAAATGAGTGAGTGAGTCCAAAAACATGCAGATTTGGGGATTAGTCCAATCGGACACTCTGTATTGCCAGTAGGTGTGAATGTGAGAGTGGATGGTTGTCTCTATGTGGCCCTGTGATGGACTGGCGACCTGTCCAGGGTGTCCCCTGCCTTTCCCCCTATGCCATGACCCTCATGTGGAGGATAAAGTGGTAGAAGATGAGTGAGGGAGTGATCTGTAACACCTAACATCATTTTAATTTGGTAGATGAATCACGACTTAATTTAACTCGTGTTATTTAAAACATACAGTACTGTGCATAAGTCTTAGTCCACCAGCAGCTTTGTTGTTTTTATGTCACTTTTGTGATCGTTGGCGTTCAGATTGAAAAGATGTGACTAAAAGTCAGTCTTCTACTATATGATCAACCTGTCAGTGAGTTTAACATGTGCAACATGTGTATGTAATGCTCCAACATGTCTTGAGTAAACCAGGTATAATAGACCTTTTTCACAGCAGCTATTTGTTGGCATGAAATAGTAGGAGAAACACAGGTTTGACCAATAACATTAGGGTTCCATTCCAGGTTTTAAAGAGCCATGGTTGTGTTATTGTTCAAGTGGAAATGTAGGTCACACTAAATATTTGATATTATAGAAGCATTTTTGTTGTTTGTTTTTTTCTGAAAAAGATGTTATTTTCAAACTGCATATGTGTTTCTCCATATTTTCAGGATATGTTCCAATAAAGTGATTGAGAAATAATTGTACAGTATGGTCATTATAGCATTGCTAAAACAACAAATCTAATGGTGGCTTATGCATAAGACTTATGCACAGTACTGTATATACATAAATGTTGACTAAAAGGTTGGGAAAATTCAATTTGTTTGAGGACCTCGAAAAAAAATCTCCCACGACCCACCTGTGGGTCCCGACCCTGTGTTTGGGAATCACTGCAGTAAAAGTCAAACTCCTCCATAAATCATACTACAAAATGAAGCAATGACCGCCCACTGTTGCAAACTGCTTAGTGCACCCATTATCATCTTCTTCCAGACGCAGCGCCTCTCTATGATGGCACGGAGGGGAGAGCGACCAATGGGACGCGAGGTAGCGTGGCGTCACTTCCCGCTGACATCAGCAACAGGAGCAGCTACAGTGTCTCAGCCACAGTATAGAGATGGCCTGCAGCGGCAAAATAATGAATTTTTTTGAATTCAGTTTTTAAACAATAATTGCAAAGACAAGAAAGATGAATGACTTTTAGAACAAAGGACAAACCCAACAACAACAACAACAAATCAACACTAATCCTGTTTACGATGCCAAGGATTGTAGAATTTGGACCTTTTTTCACTGGTGAGAAAAGGAGGGGCATTTTTGTGTGAAGATGTAAACCAGGACCAGTTGCTCCCTCTCCCCTCCTCCATCTACTGTAAATGGCCTTTGATTTAACGCTTTTAACTTTGTTCCTTCATTCTCTAAGTTTGTGTGATTGCATTTGCTTTATGCAGGATTATACACTACATGGACAAAAGTATTGGACCACTTCCGCGACCTGAGCTTTTATGACATCCCGTTTTAAATCCATACGCACAAATAAAACAGTTGACCCCCCAATCTGCTTTAGCTACTACCTCCAGCATCAAACGTCAGACTCATCCATGGTCAAGTATGGATACCATGCGTACTCTATGGTAATTATTGCTAAGTCATCCATCAGAACGCACAAATGGTAGACAAGAAGTATACATGTTATATGCATGTTAAATGTATTTCAATTTTTAAATATAAATTGAAACAGTATGTCTTACAAGTAGAAGAACAAAATTACTGTAACTAAAACACAAAATTTTTAGTGTATTGTAATTTATATTTCAAGTACAAAATATGAAAGTGTACATTTACAAATGAATGTTAACTTACAAGTACATGGAAAAGTACAAAACATGTGAATATCACGTGAATTTTTTGCAGTGTGCTGTGTCAGATTTTCTCACAAATGCCCTGTTATTCAACCTCCTCCAAGAAGGTGGCACTGTAGGTAACATGGCTCGCAATCTCATTTCAATCAATCCAAAAGGTGTGTTGGGGTTACGGTTATGGCTCTGTGTGATCTGGCCCGTGTCCTCCACACTAACCTCACCCAAGGACCTTTCCCCAAACTGTTCCAAAAAAATTGGAAAGCATAGAATTGTCCAAAATCTCTTGTTATCCTGAAGCATTAAGATTTCCCACTGCTCCAAAGAGCAATCGTTCCACGAGATGTTTGGTAAATTATTTAAAACTTCATTTTATGCACATTATTTAAATCATATACCCATAAATCTTAACTAAATGGTTGGGGAAATTCTGCCAATTTGTGTGGAAAACAAAAAGAAATTCTCCTGTGACCAATCTGTGGGTCCTGACCCAGTGTTTGAATTTGTGCCATCCTTTTACAACACCTTGAATTCAGTGAGTTCTTTAATAATTCGATTTACAAAATGTTTTTTAAGACCAACTGCTTTGCTGTAGGTTCTTGATTTTCAAAACCCAAGGAAAAGGGATTGAAGAAAAACACCTGATTCCAATTCCTAAGAGGTGTGAACCAATACTTTTGTCCCTATGGAATTTCCAATTGTCTGATATGTATTTATAGTTTGGGCTTAGTGACAGAGTCATTTGTATATACAGTTTAGTACCATGACAGGAAATGTGTGTATATAATTTTGGTTGATCCCTTGACTCACTGGAAGAGAGACTAAGAATAAAATAGTAGAATAAAATGCTGGTTTTATTTAGAAGTGTGTCGGTACCATTTATTTTCTTTGAGCTAATGTGTGTGTATGAATTTATAAGAAGTTCCACTGAGTGCTGAATTCTGCACAACTCCAAGACTAGAACACCCAACATAATATGTTGATTCTTTTCCTAAAAAAAGGGAACTCACAACTTAGACTTCCTTGAAAAGTTGGAACAATGGAGTCTACAGGAAACTTCCTTTGCTGGTGGTGGTGCTGGTGTTGGGTGGTGGGATGGGGGCATCACTGTGCATATAAGTGGAGCTGTGGAGGGTGGGACTGTTTTCTTCTGAACAGATATGATTGTATGCGTGTAGCAGGTGGAGGAAATTGAGCACATTAGCTGTTGGTTGAGCTGTGTGCGAGATTAAATTACCAAGTGGGAAGTTGTTTTTGCCAGAATCTGTTGTGCAGCTGTCACTGTGTTAACAACCTATTGTGCTCAAGTCCGCGGACGAAATTCAGTATGCAGATCTCACATGTAATACTATGTTACTGGTTTTGTTTTGTGGTTAATAAAGCCAGCACTGAAGGAATAAGTGTAGAGATACATCCCACCTGAAGTCTTTCTGCTGCCACTGCTTTTAAAATATAGTATATGAAAAACTTTTTTTCTGAAGCATAAATGATGTGACTTTACTCTTATTTTGTATTTTTTCAAATTAATTCATGGCGAGATCATAAATACACAGAGCAGTGACAACACTGGAGACAGCAGTTTTAATGTTGTCACTGACTGTTGTATCTGTTTGAATGTATGTGACAATGGCTCCCTCTATCATATGATCAAAAGTCAGATACACTTGAACAGACGCAACCGTTGAGACATGAAATAGTATATATATATATATCACTGGCTTTGTAGCTAATGCCATATTTCATAGAACTCAGAGGCTGGAAATATCTGACTTTCAAGAGTCCTACCTATAATTGCTGTTGTCACCACAACTGTAATCATGTAATTTGCTTTCATTTCTACTTATTATATAAATAATTTAGCTAATAAAGGCAAAAATAATATGCAGTAACAATTGGCAGAAGGTGATAAATCGATGTAAACAAATAGGAAATAACATTTATATGACCAACCTGTTGTTTTGTTGTATTAACTATCATTTAATCTAGTCTATGTTGTACTTTTTCCACTCTATGTTCTTTCATGGTTGCTGTAATTGCTGTGTAACAAAGTTGGCGTCGATGGAATTGTTCCGAGTTCATAAAGAGGAACTCTTCCTAAGTTCATATTTGTCTGGACAGTAGCATAAACAGAACATGCCTTTCATCAATGTTTATAAATAACACCTACTCTTTCCTGTCAAAATGGCTGCCATGAAAATCAACTCTAGTTCAAGGTTTTCAGGCAAAAAAAAACTTGCTAATTTTCTTGCTAAAAGTTGGATAAGAGCGTTGATCTCCGGGAGCAGTGAATTTGGTTAACTCTAGCTTAGCATTAACTGTCAGTCTGGCTCTGTATTGAAATATGTCTCATTTGTTTAATTCAAACCTATATCGCATAGTAATAAGTTAAAAATTAAAAATGCTGGTTGCTTGCTAGTAGCTTCATATACATTTAATGGCCAAAAGTGAAACTTTTGCTTTAAGAATTACCTTCACATATCAATTTGAGAGAGACCACTGCAGAATTAAGTCCTTAAACCAAAAACTTATTTAGCATTTTTTGTCCCGACTTAAAGTCGACAAAGGGTTTTTCTTTAAAACTGTCTGTAGTTAACACAAGCCTGTTATTATTTTTTTCTCTCTCACTTAAATATATATCTGTAAATACCCTAAATGTGATGTTTTTATGTGGCTAATAAGTCCAGGACCTCATTTTAGCATGTGTCTGATTTTATATTTCAGAAATCACACATTATTGTTGAAATGCTTGCTAAAGAAAAGAAGTAAATAGCGATCGTAAACTTGGAGTATTAAAGCTAATATCTCTTTGCTAAAGGGAACCAGGCTGATGCTAACTTTTTGATTGGTCCACAAGTGTGTGTTGGCACTGTGTACCTGTGATATTATCACGTCACAACAAGAGATTATCATGAAATTGCAAATCATCTACTGGACTAAAACAGCAATTGTTTTTTGTTTTTTGTTTTTTTCTTTAATGCCAATCCACAAAAGTTTCATGTTTATTGGTAACATCAGTTTAAAAAAAAAAATAAGATCGGTACGTGGTATCTCAAAAGCGATATATTTTTGCTATGCAAAAAATCTCAATATTCCAATGTTTTGATTTCTCTCCCCATCCGTAGTATCAGGTGATATTCATACCTGTGGTCCTACAATGGGCGTTTGGCACAGCAGCCATTTTGACAAAACAGTAGGAGGAATTACAGGCGTAAATAATAAACTGAATTATGGCTGAGTTCCATTTAGCTCCCTCAGTTTTAGCATGCACGCTGCTTCATTGTTCTGTGCCCTCCTGCTAAAACATGTCAAAATGGCGGCCGTGCAACGGGCCCACTGGTTGTTGTTCACATTTATTGACTATTTTGCAATTTGTTATGCGTCTTCATGACGTCTAATGACCTGAGACGTGTCTCTGTGTGTCCCCCAGTGAGAGTGGTCAGAGCTGCGGTCAGTGTGTGGAGTGAGCGACCCCCTGAAGCAGGTGAGCAGGTTTTGTAGAACTGGTGACTTTTTGTACGTTATTACTTGTCTGCCTGGTTTTCCACAGAGAATTACGACCGTGTTTGTCAAATGCAGACAAAGACGACGACGACGACGATGAGGAGGAGGACGATGAGGACAGCAGTGTGGTGTCCAGCGAGCCTGATGTGCAGTACACGGAGGTCGTGCATCCACAGCCAGCTGACGCTGCCAGAGGTGGACAGTTTACACAAACACATACACAAAGGGAGACGGAGGGTGAAGAAGAAATGTTTTAAATAAATGCTGCATTCCATTTGTAGTCGGAACCCGGAATTTCCTCTGTCCGGGCATTCCGGAAGAGGAACCGCCCCCTTAAGGTGGATTTCCAACTTAAAAACATGGAGCGACCTCACGTAATATCCCTTCTGTTGTTTTTGTTTCACAGTTAATCAGCTGCACACGGTACTGTGGGATTTAGTGTTTGCTTTTTTCTATCGTACACATGTTGCTACACTGTTTGTGTGCACCAAATACCGTGTCTCTAGCTGAAAGTATGTTGAAACATGTAGAAAAGTTGGATTTCTCAATTCATTTCCCATGGGAAAAATCCTGTGGAAAATGTGGAATAATTCGGAAAATATTGAATATTTCGGAAGACTGAATACTTCCGATCGATTCCCAGTCGAGCTGAACGTGATGACGTTTAAATGGTTTGGATATCTTGAAAACTGTAGGAGGAGTGACATGTCAAATATTGACGGATAAATAATAAGAAGAATTTGTAGAAGAACATTACTGGGATTGCCGCTTGAGTGCTGTCCTCACTCAAATACCATGCAGATCTATGGTTCTCAGACTGTGGTGCGTGTGCCACCAGTGGTACGTGAGCTTCTTCTGGTGGTACTGGTGGGAAAATCAGAAACCAGGGTGTGTGGAAAATGAAACAAATGACCAAAAAAAATCACAATAAAATAAATAATAATAATTAGTCACCTTATCGCTCGCTCCATCTTATACATACATATACGTATATATATACGTATATGTAAGGAAGTATATGTGAGGAAGAGGAGGATGATGAGAGAGCAGATTATTTTATTGGGAATAAATAACATAATCTAAAGTATGTAACTGACTTTGCTCAGGTTTCTTACACCACTGTATTTTAACACTGGTGATAATTGTGTAACTTTGAGAGCTCAGAGTTTTCTCATGCATTTCTTGGTATAAAAGGTGTGAGAACCACTGATGTAAAGTGTTGTTATCAGCTACTTTTGCCACACGATACATTTGTTTTCAACTTCTCAACTGGAACATGGTGACCTCAACTTCCTAGTTCCAGTGTAAATGGAATGCAGCATTAACTTCACCTACTTTGTCCCTCTGTTCTAATCCTGAGTGTGGTACAATACCTTTTTCTTGAGGGATCATTTATTTTAACATTTTTACACATAAAGTAAAGTCACACTTTGGGAATTTTATGTAGTAGGTTAGTGACATAATGGTAATTCAATTTTATTCCTACTGGAATCTAAATGATAGCTAATTAATTACAATGGAAAATGTTTTTGAGACGTAAAAAAGGATGAATTTCAACTTGTAACATGGTAATTATCAACTTTTATTGGAAAAACATATTCATGAGAAGGTATTTCACTAATGAAGTCTATAGTAATATTGTAATATTATTATAATAATGTAGTAATAATAGTATTACTTAGGATGTAGCATGGCATTATTGAAATATTGCCTACTTATTATCACACTATCGCCATTGTTATTACCAAGGTTGAACTTAGAAAATAAGATGGTTTTGCAATAATATGTCCTCTCTATAACAAAATAATTACCACACAAACATAATAATAATAATAATGTAAAGTGTTTTTTATTTTATGATTTTACACACTGAGGACTCCACATCCCACCATGTACACTGTGTAAAAAATTGTATAAATGTATATGTAAAAATGTATAAAAATTTGGAATTAATCTGCTAAATTTGAAATGTATGCATTGCATAGAAAATGAACTGTTCATTGAAACATATAGAACTTCCTAATCTGCATAGAAATTGACCATTCTCAATATAAGTCATATCAGATGATTTTTATTACATTATAATGTATTATTATTATATTTACTCTTAATGTCACAGTCTTAAGAGCCCAAGGTGCCTGTCCTTTAAAGACAGCTTTACTCAGTATATTTAAAGAAGTTCAGTATTCTCTAATGCTCATCCTACAGCTATTTTTTTCAAACTCAGTGATACAAGGGCCATTCATTCAGCCAAAAACTCACTAAAATGTGTGTTTTGTTTTTCTCATAAAAATTACAACACACCTAAAATGAAAAAGGGTTCCACTCTTGTGATTCTAACCTCAATTCTCAACCACCTTGCCAGAATCATTTTTCTCTGCTTTGCCTACATTCCTTTAAAACTGATAAGACCTGGGAGGGGCCTAATTACCCAGACGTAATAATACTGTACAATCTCCAGGTTAGTGTAACTGCAGGAATAAGGGCTGGGATTTCCAGATCCACAGCAGATCTTATAAACAGGAAGGGCTGAACTAATTGCCCGGCTGCTTTCTGATGCTTCGTTATCGTCCTCTTCTGACGCTCTCAATGGGCCAGAGATGGTAGTTACAGAATCTGACACAGCCCGTCTATTTTTAGGTTTGTTCTCCTAATGACAGACAATATCAGTATCTCATAAACTTTTTCTCCTTTTGATGTTCAAAAGAAAAACGACTAATGAGTTTCATTTCATGTCGCCAGTCCTGCCGCGAAAAGGCACAGAGACAGTGTACAGCGAGCTGAAAAACCTTCCACCTGGTGAGTTCAACAACGTCCTTTAAAGCTTTAATGGAATTTTAAAGTTTTGCTGCTAAAATATTTGCACAAACCTGTTCCCAATACTTACAGTATATATATATATATATCATAGGATTTAAGTAACCACTTTTCTTATGCAAACCAAATTGTTGGTTTTCATGTTTCCCAATTTAACTAAGCAATTGACATTTTCTTGTTTTCTTTTGACCTCATCTGTGCAGCCCGGTAACCTAACAATCCAATGACAAGACAAGGAGGGAGATTTATGATTCAAAATACAGATATGGAGTGAAACAGACCTGACCAGAAAGGTTTGCCTATGGGCCAATTCCACAATATATGAATTATGCCCCCCAATTGTCCACAGACATTGGCTTTTCATCATTATTTGCTTCATTGTTTTCATTTCTGGCCACGTCAAACAGCTGCCTTCATGGAAAATGATCTGATTTAACACGTGTACACAAAGACCTCACTTGGCTTGTGAACATAATAGAGTCTAAATCAAACCTAAAGATTGGGTTGGGACCCGGACATGGGTTATGGGAGATTTTATTTGGAGACTTATTCCAACCTTTTTTTGTTAGAAATGATGTATAATTGTGTGAACACATGCATGAAATGAAGTTATAATTCATTTACCCAACATCTCCTGGAAATAATTTGTTTATCATTCTAAATTAGGAATACATAATGCACACATTCTTCCCAATCTACCAATTGGGATTTACGTGACAAAAGCTTGCCATCTTTAAAAAGTGAGTCCCATGTAGAAAGAAAAAACTGATGTACAGATGTTTTGTCCATCTTTAGACTCAGGGCACTTAGTAAAATCTGGTATTTAACTCAGGGTTTTCTTCTCTTGCACCTCTTATTTTTATTCTAAATTTGATCCATTTTGAAAAATGTCAGGGTAGACCTACAAAATAACAATTTCTTTACAAATCTAAACCCCTTTTTTTAAAAAAAATTGTACATATAATATAGACCTTATACACAAAATGGACTGAGTGTTCTGGTTTCATCGCCATGTCAGTTTTTCAAACTGGAAGTTCTCAGACAATTTAATAATTTACAAAAGTGACTTTGTTTTCTATTAAAGAAGAGCTGAAACTAGCAACTGAGGCTGTTCACGCCTCAGGAAAATGTTTACTGATGTTCCAAATCATCTCATTTCCTCATCAACGTCTATTCAAACTGAGTTCTTTTTGGATCCACCTGCGTCGCCCCCTGGTGTCTGTTCCGTGAATTGTTTGGACTCACTCTGCAGTGAGTTTAATACAGCTTTAAATACCTAAATAAACTGACGCTATTAGAGATCCCTTTTAGAACTTGCACCAAAATGAGAAGTTGAATTGTTGATGGCAAGTAAATTAAGTTCACCCAGGCTGGCTACTAGAACCATGACCGTATCCTGTTGCTGCTGGCAGGAACTTCCTGTTATTAGAACAGCACCCAGACAGCGGGCATGTCTATCACGCCGTACATCAGAGTTCCTAATGTTTCCTGTTCAGCAGTGACACAGAATCATGAGACTGAGGAGATTTGATTATCCATATACAGATTTTTATTGGCTGATACAAAGGAGTGAGTCAGCAGGTTTGGCCACATCATCATCATCATCATCATCATCATGATGACTATTTAATGATGAACTCTGAGGTCACCCATTCAGTGAGCGTAAACGCCCAACCGTTAAACACACGTTTAATTTGTGATGTTTTTTTTCCTTTAGGTGCGGCTGATCGTCATGACTATGTGAGTAATTAACTGCACAACAAAGTAATTATAAGTATACAAACATGTTCAAACACAGTTTGTCACATTGTGCTCGTCCACATCCATTGTTGAATCAAAAGACTCATTTAGTGCAGTTTTTTTTACACTGGATGCCTTTTTTCAGTCTTAGGACCAGCACTAGGACTATAGTGGATGTGGCTGAGGTCAATGAACCCAATCAGACTTACATCAGCCCTTAACCTTCTTTATTAATTCTATGAAACTCAGAATCTGAGGTGTTAAGTGAATTTTAGGTCCAGAAAACGTTTAAATAAAACAAGTTGTTGAACGTCCGCAGAAGGTTTTACACATATAGTTTGATTTTTTTTTTTTTTTTAATTGATATAGTATATGTTGTATGTTGGTAATTTAAATATACATGATTTACAGTATTTCATGTTTATTTTTAATGATCAATTTAGTAGGTTTGTACATATTTTATTATTTTGAAGAAAATAAATTTCAGTACACATCACATCTAAATATTAGCTAGCTAGCTTAATAGCTAGCTAGGTAGCTAGCTTGATAGATAGCTAGGTAGCTAGCTTGATAGATAGCTAGGTAGCTAGCTTGATAGATAGATAGCTAGCTAGATAGATGGATGGATGGATGGATGGATGGATGGATGGATGGATGGATGGATGGATGGATGGATAGATAGATAGATAGATAGATAGATA
>JAFBJR010000175.1:1262945-1416743 GCA_016785285.1 Brachirus orientalis
ATAGCAGCATAACTAAGAGATGGTTCAGGTTTCCCTGAGCCAGCTCTAACTATAAGCTTTATCAAAAAGGAAGGTTTTAAGTCTAACTTTAAATACAGAGACAGTGCCCGCCTCCCGAACCGACATTGGCAGTTGGTTCCACAGGAGAGGAGCCTGGTAACTAAAGGCTCTGCCTCCCATTCTACTTTTATGGACTCTGGGAACTACAAGTAAACCTGCGTTTTGGGACCGAAGTGATCTGTTAGGCTGATAAGGTGAAATTAGATCTTTAAGATATGATGGGGCCTGATCATTAAGTGCTTTGTACGTGAGGAGGAGGATTTTTAAAATTGAATTCTAACCTGTACAGGGAGCCAGTGTAAAGAAGCACTGGGGTGATGTGGTCTCTCTTACTGGTTCCTGTTAGAACTCGTGCTGCAGCACTACACCATGAAACCACTGTATGTATAAGGTAAAAAGTATAGGCCCAAGAACTGATCCCTGTGGAACGCCATAATTAACTTTTGTCTGCAATGAGTCATTGTCATTAACATGTACAGACTGGAATCTATCAGATAAGTATGACTGAAATCAGCAGAGGGCAGAACCTGAGATCCCCAAAGTCTGCTCCAGTCGCTGCAGTAGAATTTTATGATCAATGGTGTCAAATGCAGCACTAAGATCTAACAGAACAAGTATAGCTTTTAAATAAACGGCCGATCAAATTGTGATTTCCTGGCAGTGCCGACCTGAGGCTTAAGCAAACTAAGCGTCTGCCCTGTGACCACCGGGGGGCCCCCTAGAGCGTTTTGTACATTTTTTGTTACCCAAAAAGAGGAAATAAACAGCCCAAACATGACTTGGCTAAAATGCTTTTGCTTATTTTTATTTACATTTTTACAGTCTGTGCATAGTGAAGCATGTGATATATAGAATTTTGGGTTGTATCGGATTATACATTTTTATTGTCCAAGGATTTTCACCAGTATCGGACCAACAGAAGTGTAAATGCAATGAGTTACAACTATGTGAGCGGAAATACATTAGTGGCTCAGAGCACAGCTAATGTGAAGGCGGCGACAAAACTGCGCAGTCTCCTCTGCTTTTGTCAGTTTTGTCAAAGACGACTTCTTCCCCTGCTTCGAAAAGCAAAAGAGTTCATACAATTGTGTGAATTCACATGAGGCTCATGTTGTTTTTGATATAGCAGCACACAGAATGTGGACACCAGAGATGCATGTTAATACCAGGTGTAAATGCGTGCGGTGAAGTGATATCTAATCGCTATCTGATCACAGAGAACATATTCTAATGCCAGGTGTAAAACAGCCAATGATATATGTGATGTGGGGAGACACATGGGGGCAAACACAGCAAACAACTGAACTTTAACCTGTTCATTTTTACCTAAAAGTTTTTCTACAGCTGATCTGAACTGACTCATGCTCATTAGGGAGAATGGTTTCACTTTTACTTGGAAGCTTCTGTGTCAGGATTGGTCGTTCTGAGCCGTCTATGATGCCTCTCCCCTGGGAGAGGCATCTCCCCTGGCCCCTGGGCCACGGGGTTTCTTCCAAGGGCCCCGCCATTATATCTACTTCCTCTGGGCATTGTCTTTTTAAACATGGCGTTCTGTTACATTTTTATGCAAATGACTGTCTGTCAAATGTATGTTCCCTTGAAATTCAACATTGTATTCTCGGGTGGACACTGTGGCACATGCACACAGGTACCAGGTCAGCTGGAGTCCAACTCTGGTTTCCTGCACCAGACTATTTCATGCAATAGTTGCTCGACTTGCAATCACATTATCTAGACATGTTAGTTCAACTTTGAAGAATTTAATTTACATTTCAGTCGGATTTACGTGTTTCCATGTTTTTTTTTAAATATGGTTTTAATCACAAAGATATATTTTTTTAAAAATGATGAAAATGTACTGATTGACATGCCCTGACTTTGTTTCTATATCAAGAAATGCATCAAATTCTTCAAAAAAAAGAAAGGAAGGAAAATCACAATTAGAAACACTATCAAATCAAATCACAATAAATCTGAATTGCAAACAAATCAAAGCTGCATCCAAGTATCGCGATGCAATCGAAATTGTGACAAGGCATGACCTGCTTTAATGCAAAGACACATCGAAGTTGTAGTTTATTGTTAAGATGTAGGACAAGGTCTACTCACGGCGCTGTGCGTCCACTTCTGTTCCTGGATAAAAGTCTTGGTTGAAGATAAAAAAGATTAGACCAGATTAGAGACAAAACCTACAAACCTGCCCCCACACAGAAGTTCTTAATAGAAGAACATTACAGTCTTACAGCTGGACAGGAGTGTGGAGGTGAGCAGTAGTAGAAGGGCCATCCTGTCTGAGGAACACTGAGGCACCCGCTGCTGCTGCTGCTGCTGCTGCTGCTGCTGCTGTAAGAGACGTTTACTGACTTATGACAAGTCTGGATCAAAGGTGTGTGTTTCTGTGGGGGGGGTGTGCATGGGGGGACAGGAGTGAACATGGTGGGCAGTGACAGACCTCAAGGTCAAAGACGACTTCTTCCCCTGCTTCGAAAAGCAAAGGAGTTCATACAATTGTGTGAATTCACATGAGGCTCACGTTGTTGTTGATATAGCGGCGCACAGAATGTGGACACCAGAGATGCATGTTAATACCGGGTGTAAATGCATGCGGTGAAGTGATATCTAATCGCTCAAGACTCGCTTAAGACCTCAAGGTGGCGCACAACCTCAGCCAGTCAGTGGTCAACCATCATATCAGATTGGATTATTTTGAAAGGAAGAGTGCTGCTTCCTCAGGACGTTCACGCTACCTGACTCTCTGCTGCTGTGGAATGTTGTGTGGAATGTCTGTTTCCTCCTTCATGTGTGAAAGTGGTCGTTACAGTAATAACACTGTGCTGCTCTTGAAGCCGTGGTCAGGCAGAGAAGAAGATGCATGTCAATCTTCTTTGTGTGTGGAAGACGTTTCCTGAGGTTGAGGAGCTCCGTTTTGCTCAGCTACTGAAATGTGTTCTCAGTGGGCGGAGCTATTCTCACACTTGACCCATTTGGCAACTGGTTGCGACGTCACCCATAAAAATCTGAACTCCCGAGATTTGTGATTTGACCAGCACCAAGACATCGCATGCGGCCATGGTCCTATTGGCCGATACCAGCTGTCAATCACACTGGTGTCCACTCACTTATTATTGTCTGTTTTCCTCTAAATGGGAACATAGTTTACAAAACTGACATTGAAGAGCTACAACTTGTAACTGACTCCCGAGGAAAATGTTTACAGATGCTGTAAATAATTTCCCTGTAGACTTTCATTCAAACAAAATTCAAAGATTTACTTCACAGAGAAAACTGAAACCAGCAGCAATAATGTTCTGTCTCTCCAATCTACATTTCATTATCTACAGTATTTTCAATAAACAAGTAGAAAAAGGTAATCAAAGCAAAAACAAATCACAACTTTTGGTCATAAAGTGACAAAATGAATTTATTTGTAGTAATTGCCAAATAAATTAATTCATAATAATCGGGTAATTCTGATTATTAAAATATGGCAAATATTGGCCTGATTAATCAGTCTACCTCTATTCAAGTATTGCACACTGTGCCTTTAAGTTTAGATATAAATAGATTCCAAAACTGCTGTATTTGGTTTATTTTATAGACTTCATCACCTGTTTTATAAACCACAGTCAAAAGTCACAGAGACAAATCTGATTGTTTTTTTTCCTTTGGCACTACTTTGTTAAAGAAACAATGCACAAAGGATGTTTTCCCCATCTCTGCTACTAATGATTCCTATATTTTGTTGTCATTTTAGTCACGACAACAAAAAAAACAATAGAAGAGGAAACAAGTTTTAAAGTCAACACTGAAACTCAAAACCGCTATTAGCTTCTTCTATCTGAACATACAGTCCAGAAACATTGTGGAAAAATAGCAATGTGAATGTGAAGCCTGTGGAATCCTTGATGCAATTTACAGTGTACGTTGTACATTATTACTGTGTGGGAAGCTTTCATCGTTGAAATAATTCTACCAATATCTTTCTGTTGCACAGCTTTTTGTTGTTGTTTTTTTTTTTCTTACCACACATAAGTATGACTGTGTTTTAACCAAAAAAGAAACAATAAAATACAACAGTATACCTTGCTTTATTTTAAAACTGAGTTCTGAAATGCTGATGTTTATGACAGAAAGGTTTGCGTTGATGAAGCAGAGGGATGGATCAGCACAAAGCAAGGAGTGCAATAGTGTAAATTTTACTTTTATTAAGGCTACTGAGCAAACAGCACTGCCTTAACTGAAGAGGAACACGCACACACACACACATACAGTAGATCAGTCAACACTGTGGTCAGTGTTCTCATGACTCTAATGACACTGCATTATGCACCTGAGTACACACCTAAAAAACATCAGTTACAGGATCTGTGTGTCCAAACGGAAATAACAAACACCTGTGATGCTCTCTGGTTGTATCATGACCTCGTGTTTTCATCCAACAGGCTGATGAAAATTCAAATGTTCTCTCAGAAAACTCAATTCATATTTAACTGCCATCTCCCGTGGGACATCACACATAGATTTTTCCATTTCACTGCTCTTTTCTAAAAGTATAGTTTTAAACGGCGACCTTTTACGCGGTGAATACAACATGCTGGTTATTTTCCCTGTGACATCAGCAACGTGCATCATACTCCTTTTCCCGTGTAATTTAATGTCCTCTCTACAATAACCTCAAGGACTTCAGGGGCCCGGCGTGGCGTGCATTGGCATGGCAACAGCACTTGGACTTTTTTTTATTTTTTTGCATCCTTATTAAAATTCCATTATTCTTAATGGCCCAGCTTCATTCCACATGGTCAGAACACGAGCTCCGGCGTAGTGTGTTGATCAGTGTGTCATCGTCCTTCGCTCTGTCCTCCTGCTCTGAATTCATCCAGCTTATTACCGACTTCCTGCTGCATTGATTCACACGGACAATTACATTTGCTCTTTGCCAGCTCTTTATGTCCTTGCAATTATAACAAACTTTCATTTCCCCTTTAACATTTAAATGCCAAATTACTGTTTTGGATTATTTTCGAGTATCTGTTTTTTTTTGTCTACTTTTTACCTGAGGTTTATCCTATTCTTTTCCTCTGTTCAATAATTTCTTTGTGGCGTTTTATCTCATTTGATGTTAGGGTCAAGGGATGGAGGGTGTCACTTGGTTTACATACTGTAAAGCCCTTCGCGGCAAACTGTATTTGCATATATAAATACAAGTGACATGACCTTACTCCCTATTTAAACGCTCACTCCATGTGATGGTCTCGAGCCAATCACAGCCGACAACGGGCGAAAGGTGGGATCCGATGGACAAGTCGCCAGTCCATCACAGGGACAACAGGGACAAACTGAGGTGAACTATTCACTCCCAGAGTCACGCCTAGCGTGAATTTAGAGTGTCCAATTAACTTTATCCGCATGTTTTTGGACTGTGGGGGGGACCAGTCCCCTACTGACCAGGCTAGATGCTAAGTGACCCCCAGGTCAATTGAGTTTGAGACCCCAGTTCTAAACTGAGGGAGGAGCCCATAGCCAAGTAGAAAGAGAACTTGGCGTGTGACCAACTGAAGGGTTGCCGGTTTGAGTCCCCACCAGGTCATGGGCTGGGGTACTCTTGGTGTCAGTCCCAAACCTGGATAAATTGGAGGGTTGGGTCAGGAAGAGCATCCGGCGTCAGAATTACTGCCAAATCACTTTGGTGACCCCAAGGGAGGGAGGAGCCAAAAGACAAAAAAAAAAAAGAGGTAAAAATGTACTGTAGGTATAAGTGAGAGTGAATGGTTGTTGGTCCTGTGATGGACTGGTGACCGGTCCAGGGTGTGACCCTGCCTACCGCCCTCTCAGCTGGGATTGGCTCCAGCTCCCTGTGCCCCTTATGTGGAGAATAAAGTGGTAGAAAGTGAGTGAAAAAAGTGTATGTATGACATCACTCTTTTCTGACTTTTGTCCTTCCATTATGACTTTGGAGTTTGTTTGTTTTTTTTAACAGTTTCTTTAGTTCCTCTTTTGTGACAGACCACAAAACGTGGCCAAACCTTATGCAAAAGTGACAAACTGTCAGACCGTTTTGGCCAATCAGCTTTTTCCACCTGTCAGCTTGAGGAGTGCCTCTAAGACACTGCTGTAAATTAAGGTGTGCTCTGACAGTTTTTGGAGAATGTAGCCTGCAGTTAGCATGGCAGCTTCCTGATATAGATAGATAGATAGATAGATATACTTTATTAATCCCAAACTGGGAAATCGCAGTGTAGCAGCAGCATTACACACAGTGCCAGTAACAACACAAATATAAAAGGTTAATTCTGTAGTAATGGAAAAAACAACAATTCATACAATCAGATGATTGTACACTTCTGTGAAATTAAGTCCCGTCAGTTAGATTTCTGCCAAATGAAAACAATTTTGCCTCAATGTTTACACACTGGACCTTTAAGTACATGGTTTACAAAAACTTTATATATACTTATATTACCATATAAGCTTACAAACCGGCCAAATCAAGTAAAAGCAAAGTTAACATTAGTTTGCAGGTCATTTCCCGAACACTCTGTGTGCAAAGACTGTGTTTAAACAAGACATAAAGAAAAACTGATTTGTTTGATTATAGCTCCAAAGTCAAATATGTGGAATTTAGGGACGTTGGGGTGGAAACTAATCTGCCTTGATACTGTTGCGAAAATGATATTTAAAACTAAAAGAAAGCCATAAACCAGAAGTACTGGAGGTACTACTTCAGTTTCAGTGTGGTATGTCTCCACCTTCCAGTGTGAACAATTTTCAGTACAAAACAATGCCGTGCAATCTTATAGATGTAATTAGTTGGGAATGCTGAGTCAGCATCTCTAATTAAACTGTTGCTGTTGCTTTTTTTTAAATTAAGTTTGCGTTCAGTTCGTGTTTCTGACTCATTTCAAATGTACATATAACCTCTGTTTTATTATGTTACACAATTTGTGATTATTTTACTTTAAAATCTTGTTTTTTTATTTTATTTGTTATTTAATTTTATCTTTTTCCATCTTTTCACCTCCTTTAACAGTTGTATTCTTAAAAAGTGAATTGCAGATGTCTGTAACTGTAGTATTGCCTAGAAAGAATTCCGCCACTTTTGCCATTCATGTGTATAATTATGACGAGTCACAATTCAAGTTTGAGATATCTACAACTTCATTCTGACAATCTGAAACTGAATTCAAGATAAAAAAAAGGACAATGGCGATATCTTCCGTTGAGGATAAGTAAAGATATCTTGGACTTGAATTATGACTAGTCATAATGACATTGTAGATATCTGAAGCTGGAATGATAGATATCTACAATTGTTGCTATCAAAAATGACAAACCAATCCAAGTTCGAGATTTCTACAACTTTATTCTGACAACCTGAAACTGAATTCAAGATATCAAAAAAGGAAAACGGAGATATCTTCAATTCAGGATAATTCAAGATAACTTGAACTTGAATTAGACTGTAGATATCTGAAATTGGAACTCAAAGTAGCTGTATAATGACAACCCACATACATACGAATGGCAAAAGTCATTTTGACTAGTAAAAAAAAAAATTGAATTGCAAAAGAATTATGTCGCTTGCACCATTCATGTGTATAATTATGATCATAATTCAAGTTTGAGATATCTACAACTTCATTCTGACAATCTGAAACTGAATTCCAGATATCAAAAAAGGACAACGGCGATATCTTCGCGTCCCCTCACTTCATGTCTTCATTGCTTTTACTGAATGAATCACGAACAATACAGAGGATAATGAACAATAAGGGATGGCACAGCGTTGAACAGCAACGTGGTCTGGCCAACTTAGACCAGTAACAATGACGTTGCAGACATCGGTTGTAAAAACCCTGTCGCCCGATGAAACGTGAACTCCGCCCGCCGTGCAGCAGCAGCAGATCCGCTGGTCGTCATTCACTTCCAGGTGCTCTCCTCCGCGGTCCAGTCACATTTCAACACGAACTGCTTACGGCCTCATAAATGCGCATGCGCACCAGCGCCGACCCCTCCGGTTTCTGCGTGCGGTGCCACGTTAGTAGCGGTAGACACAAAAATACCAGCTACTCTCCCAACCTCAAGAAACACCAAGGAAGAGACGCCGTAAAAGTGAGACCCGGTTCGTGCACGAAGACCCGCAGCTCCCCCTTTTGTCTCACCTCTGTGTCGGTAGGACGTTTCTCCAGCCACCATGTTGATGTTTCTGCTCGTCTGTGCTCTGGCTGTGGCCAGCAGGGCTGAGATCACCGAGGAAGACGATGTCCTGGTGCTGAAGGAGACCAACTTCGACGAGGTCCTCGAAGCTCACAAACTCCTCCTGGCTGAATTCTGTGAGTAACGCCCGCTGGCGAGTCTCATTTGCCGGCTAATGCCAGAAGCTCTTGTCTCTGCGGCGGGTTCGGCTAACGTGCTAGCGTCGGTGTTAGCGTCAAACTTCTGACACTTGTGGCAAGTTGGCCGCCGTTAGCAGCTAAAGCCCAACGATGTCTCGAGTGTTTCCCCACGTAGTTCCTCGCCCGGACTTTTCCAAGAACATCGTTTTGTGGGTCGACGGTTTTTTTCCCCTCCGTACATATCGTGAAGTTAGCTTGAATAGCATCTACTATATTTAAGGTGAAATAAATGGCAAAGTTACTACACGGAGCTAACCCTCTAGTTTGTTTTCTAGTGCTAACGTTAGCCACTGTTTTTTTTAAAACTCCGGGTTCATTATTCACTCCAATAAGGAAGTGTAGTGTATTTTGCTTTCTTTTTTTTTTTTAAACACATAACCGGTGTATTTCATTTTTAATTTTTGCAGAACATATAAATTATGACCGCAACATTTAAAGTCAAGAGAGAATGAGTCAAACATGGAAAGGATGAGATCATCAAACGTTTTATACATTAATGGCTTAATAGTAATTAAACCAGACGCTTCATTTCCGCATGACGTCGGAATATCACGGCAGTTACCCAACTGCAAACAACTGTTTGCGTGTTGGCACATTGTGATGCATATTTGCGTTTGAAAAGTGCTTAATAAATCAGGTTTGATCCCCCCCAAAATGGGTACCTAGAGACCGTGAACGAGCTGGTTTGTTAAGTTTCTATTAGCTTCGTGTGGTTTCCTAGTGTCACTTTCAGTTTCATGGTGCTGCTTGTACGTATTTATTGTTTTTGGAAGGAATAACTCGTTACAGGCGACACTCCGAGGCGTTGATGCGACTCTTTACATAGCCTGCAGACTCGGTCCCGCTTTGCTTTTGTGTTATTTTGTTGTCCACACAGACACACAGATTTTGCCACAATAGCGTGTGACATATTTAAACCAGTCGCAGGTCGTTGTGGGACAGACCCTCCAATGAGATCCGGCTGGATGAAGGGAGGGTTGGGAGGCTTTTGTTTGCCCCCACGTCCTCCCTCCTTCAGCTGGGCGGGATTTCTCTGTGGATGTGGAGCTAGGTTGACGTGTACTTTTTACAGACGTTCATCTGCGCGCTTCCACTGACTCTCTTGAGCCAAGAACGAGGAAGTTTGTTTTATAATTCGACGTGTCATTTCTGATAAGGTGATTCGCAGTTTTGAGTTTTGTACTTTCACCCCTGAAACCACAACTGCAACTGTATAATTCCATGCTTTATGGAAGTTTGTTCCAGAAAAAAATGATGCAACTGGGCAACTGACATAGAATAGGTAAACACTGAAGTTTCAGGAAGTTTCAATGTCAATATTTTGTGTAGAGCTTATTGTATGTTTTATTATAAGTGAGATGTTATGATTGTGTTAGGAGGAGTCCAGCAGACTGATGTTACTTTATTAATATAGAGCACACAATAAGTGGCAGGTACATTTATATTTCATATATGTTGATCGGCCAGTTTGCTGTGTTGTCTTTCATCTTACTTTGAAGTCTATTAATTATAATTTCCTGATCTCCAGTCTATGTGTGTGTGTGGAGAATGTGCAGTTCTTCAGAAAGTGCTTTTGATGAATCCTTTAGTCTCATTTTGCTAGAATATCATCAGGACTGGTACGCCTCGTCGGTGAGCGAATATAAGCTAGTATTTCAAAAGGGTAAAAGTTAATTCTGGGTTTTGTTTTGTGTTTGCAATACAGGTTTACAACCTAAATAAAAAGTCCATCGAAATGTGTTTGTGTGTGTGTGTGTGTGTGCACTAAATGTGGGAAAAGGGCTCGAGTTGTATCCACCGTACTTGTTCGGATAACGGAGTTTACTAAGCTATAGCAGGTAGTTTGGTAAAAGTCCAATGATTTCTATTTAAATCGGTAAGGAGACTCGCAACAATGGCTGTGATATTGAAATTGATATTGAAACCAACCCATCAGAATATTAAAATGTATCTGTATCTGCATGTATTTTTTTTTGATGATATTGACTAGAGAAATTCTAGTAATTCCTAACATTTTAGCACAGTTATTATATAAAAATGTCAAACCCTCCATTTTGGTTATTAATCAAAGTTAGCAGTTGGTTTGTTTGTTTTTTTTTAGGTTCTAAATGTAATATTTCCTCATTGGGTCATGACCTATGTTATTAGGAAATATTAGCATTTACAAATTGAGATGGATATGCAAATGTCAACAAAAATGTAGCTTCATTGGTGGAGATGATAAAATAATTATAACAGAATAAATTCAGCTTTGACAGCAGTCATTATTTAAACTCATATCCTAAGTTGATTACAGAAGCACAAATGTGTTTTGTTTTTTTAAGATGCTGAAACATTTCCTGGGCAAGTTTTTGAGTTCCATTAATCAGTATCATTGACTCCCTCAAATCCACAATGCCTCGCATCACTTGTGTTAACCCTCTGTCTGTGCCCTGCAGATGCACCATGGTGCGGCCACTGCAAGGCCCTGGCTCCAGAGTATGCCAAGGCAGCGGGGATCCTGAAGGCCGAGGACTCGCAGATCCGCCTGGCTAAAGTGGACGCCACGGAAGAGACTAAACTGGCAGAAAAGTTCAAAGTGCAGGGATACCCCACCATCAAGTTCTTCAAGGATGGAAAGAGCAAAGAGTATTCTGGTGAGCACCAAGTCTTCAATCACTACAGACCTTCTTAAATTAGATACGTGACTTGATGGTTGACACAAGACGATGATGACAACGAAGATAGCGACAGTGTAAGAGAGGGGGTGAGACTATCACATCACTCTTTTGCCAAATTGGCGTGTTGTCTACACAAAAATGCGAGGTTTTACCCTCTGGGACACATCTTTGCTCCCAAAATACAGTTTCCATGTTGATAAAAAGCCAAATAAATAAGCATATTCGGCTTAACTTGTTTTTGTGTGTACAGCCACTTTTATTGGCCACTTTTATGGACAGTTTTGCCAGCTTTTGTCAGTTGTAATATTCTCATCATAACAAAAGTTTTTTTTCACTAATTTAAACATTTCTTTAGTGTCATTTCTTGTCTTTACTCTTGGTTTACTACCAAAAGGATCTTGATGAATGAAATAGTTTTTTGGACTAATTTTGATTAGTTTTTAGTTGACATGATTGTTATCTTGAGCAGCCTCTGAAACCAAAAATAAATGTTTTGAAAGAGTGAACAAAAAGCAATAATATAGACAGAAGTTCAATCCAGTTCACAGTACAGTTTGAAAAAATTGAACTTTTGTTATATTGCTATAGTAATTTTATTGTCCTAATGCAAAAGTGTTGTTTATATATATATATATATATATATATATATGGATTTCCTTTTTTAAATTATCATATCAGATGACCATAGACATCCCCAATGCAATATGATCTACAGAGCAGCAGAAATGTTAGGTCAGCCAATCAGCTGTCGGCACCATGACTGAGACCAAATGTGGGCGGGGCCTTTCCTGCACGTTTCTCTCATGCTCGCTCCGAGTTTGCCCTCTCAGCAGAGTGGAGAGATGTGCAGTTCCTCACGTCGCCTTCTCTTCTGCTGCTCTGGGCCAGGCTGAGTTTAGAAAGGGAGGGAAGACACAAGACTGACTGTGGGTGTTTTAGTGTGGAAATAATCACACTCACCGCACCGAGACTCTGCGCTGTATCACTTCATTGCCATGTGTTTCTTTGGGGAAAATTGCCTGTGTGTTGCATCAGTAAGTTGCAGCCATGTCCATTTTAAATTCTAATTTAATCGAGCTGTCGAAGTTCAGGAAAACTTGTTCATGCAGGGTCCGACAGCTGGTGAGGAGGATTCCTCTCTACATTGTGGTGTTTCAATTTAAATAAAATTTATATTTTCTTTGCTTCAAATAACAAAGAAATAACTGAAACCAAGTTTGATTTGTAAAAATCAACACATTTGAAAACATTCTTTTTTGTTTTTACAGACCAAACGACTAGTTGTTGTTATTTTTTTTAAAGACATTGGAGAATATTATTCTCAACATTTCTTGACATTTTATGTACTCGATTAATCAAGCAAATCATTGACTGGTCAATTATAA
This sequence comes from Brachirus orientalis, assembly GCA_016785285.1. Classification (NCBI taxonomy): domain Eukaryota; kingdom Metazoa; phylum Chordata; class Actinopteri; order Pleuronectiformes; family Soleidae; genus Brachirus; species Brachirus orientalis. The sequence goes on from JAFBJR010000175.1 coordinate 1,275,444, forward strand.
AATTAAATAACCTATTACAACCACACTGTGGAGACACACTGTAGCTTTAAATGTTGCTCAGTTTGACAAGTGGTCAACTCAGAGCTATCTGACTTTTAATCATGATAACAAGTTGTATGAAACCCACTAGTATTCAAGTGGTCTGTCATAGCTTTAGACCAATGTTGTCTCAGTTTCACTGTTGCGGTCTCACTATCAGGCCAGTGTTTGTCTCCTTGAGAGAGGTCATGTGACAGTCTTTGTGTTGTTGTCTTGCAGGTGGCAGGACGGCAGACGAAATCATTAACTGGCTGAAGAAACACACCGGCCCACCCGTCACCACCTTGTCCGGGGTCGAAGAGGCCGAGGCTCTGCTCGAGAAAAATGAGGTGGCAGTCATCGGGTTCTTCAAGGTACGACTGATGTGTCAAGATTTGACCTTTTTTTATATAACAAGTTAAGATCTATGTTGGAGCTCATTCCGTTTTTACGTATTGTGTTTTTGGCCTCATTCTTGGACAGTTAATGTAATACTTTAAAGACCAGTTCATGGTTTCCGCGTCCACAAGTCAGCAGAGCCCTGCTGTGGTCGGCGTGATGCAAATGTGCGGTGCAGACGTCTGATTGAAGCCCAAAATTTTTGACTGTTCGGACTTTATTTGGCAACAGTGCATGCTCCAGACCAGGTACGACCATATATCGGACCAAAGGTGAAGTTGGCCAACGCCAGCTCGAACTCCGGTTGAATTTGTGTCTGAGTGGAACACTTAGTCATTCATACATTCAATGTTCTGGACAACGAACACAAACTATGGACTATGCAGAGTTTCCAACTATGTAGACTCCTTTACATTAACCTCATGTATACAGTACCTTTTTTTTTTTGCAGATGAAAATCATCTCGGGCTGTAAAAATTAAGCAATTTCTAAATCAACTGTCAACTGTTTTGGACATTTTATGGACCAAATGATCACTCGGCTCATCAAGAAAACTGACAGAATAATCCAGTGTTTCCCACATTTTGTGGATGCCTGCTTTTTAAAGATGGAAAATAATTGAATCATAATGAAAACGAATTTGTAAACAATGTAGTGACTAATTTGCAGCTGTATCTGAAACGTCTGCCATAATTTTTAATTTTAAAAGGACATTACAAATTACACCATCTCCAAGAGATGTTTGGTAAAATAATCGAAACATTATTTTATGCATGTTATTTAGAACATATACTCATAAAATCTGAATTAGTTGGAGAAAATGCTGCAAATTTGTTCGGGCACCTAAAATGAATTTCCTGTGACCCATTTGTGGGACTCAACCCAGTCTTTGGCAACCACTGGATTATGAAAATAATAGTTGCAGCCCTAAAACAATCTATTTAATTTGCCACCATCATGCTGTGATGCTTCTTCCTAAAATCAAAATTAATAGGCTCGATTCATTTATACTTTTCATCCATACTGCAGGTTGAATGATAGTGCATACATATGGAAACGTTTGCCACTGGGCTTCATCCCAAAGAAACTTTGTTTTGTGTTGGCAGGATCCTGAGTCGGATGGTGCCAAGACCTTCATAGAAGTTGCTGATGCCATCGACGACGTCCCCTTCGGCATGACCTCCGATGATGCGGTTTACTCAAAGTATGAAGTGTCCAAAGACGGCATTGTCCTCTTCAAGAAGGTGACTTCAGCTTCTGAATTAATCTCTCTTGTTATTTCAAAATAAACGTTTTGTCTCCACTGACAAGATACTCTATTATAAAGTAGTTTAATTATATCTTTTCCAAAAATCAAAATTCAAATAAATGTTGCATGACATGCTATTCCTTTGAAGACATTTAGATAAATCTTCTGCTCATATGTGCGCACAAATAGGATGAAATTATTTAGTGTTACCCTTTTAGTCATGTGAGGTTCTTTGATGCCCCGCGCACCTCTTCAGACGGGTGGAGATAACCTTTACCTCTGGTGGACAACCAGACTTGCTTACATGCGCTGCTTACTGCAAGCTTTCAAACATCTTTTTTTAGTTTTGTAGCCAGGCTGTGCTCACACTGCCCTCTGCTGGACCACGCAGTAACATTGTCAGGTGGACTGATTTTCTTCTGGGCTGTAGATTTAGAACTGAACAGCACTTTGACATGGATATCCATATTCTAATATGTTGTGACAGCAGGATTACATCCAAACCTCTGGATAAAGTACAGTACAGAGCATTTTCATAAAGTACAGGTTTAAAATGTCAGTATTTTAAGTACTTATTGTCTACTGAATATTTAAAATAGTTATCTAGTTTTGTAACTCATTCTTGTGTGTGTGTGTAACACTGTACCATCTGGAGACATCAGTGTTTTTCATCCATACTGAGGTAACATGATGCCGTCGACCTCGCAGTTCCCTCTCTGTTACTAATCTTGGCCTGTTTGGATCTGTTCACGTTTAAAACGTGTACCTGTGGTTGACCTCCACATATTAAGCTGTTGTTGATGAATTACGGAGGCCTTTATTTGCTGATGATCCTTCTTTCAACTTGCATCATTGGTTGTGAGCAGAGAATGGACGCATGGCATATAGCTCAAATAATAGCTCAAGTTTACTGTACAAACTTGAGGTATAAAATTAGATAATTAAAAAAAAAAAGTTATCAATAACAGCTACGAATCTTAATGGTAAAATAACGGGCAATATTTGACTTGAAAAATCAGCATCATTTATTGGCAAGTGAAAAACCCATAATGGTCGACTGCTGTTATGGAAACTAGAAAGTTTTATTATTTCAGTTATGAACAAATAAACATAAATAGATATTTCAGAGTGTTTGCACATAAAGTCCTTGGGCTCATGGATGATCTTTCAGTTTGGCACATCGACTTAGGCTCAGTGTTCCACCTGCCATTTTCTGGGCTGTGATCTTTGTTGGTAACCTAACCGTGTTGGTAACTTTACCCCACATACCGCTGACATGTGGGCTCTTTGTTTACAGTTTAACAAATGCTCCCACATCAGTGGCTCGGTCTTAATCAACAGCTGGGGTCTTTCTCTTGTTTATTGCTACGTGGGTTTAGAGCTTAAGTTTCACAGCCTCAACAATCAGTGCCCACAGGGCTGGCAGCAGGCCACTGGTCAAATGTCAGGTCTCTTGTTGTGTGCCGGCAAAACTGCTTGGCACAGCTGTACCACCGCTATTCTTAACACCTAGAAAAACCCAGTTTGGTCCTGTGGCTCTTGTCAGCAGGGATTTACCAAAGGATTTTAAAGTGGTTTGTTTGGTAAATCCGTTTGTTTGTTGGCAGACAGACTGTCGGGTAAGATTTGTAGCTAAATGTTTTGTTGTTTTCTTTTTACAGTTCGATGAGAAGCGCAACACCTTCGATGGAGATCTGTCCAGAGAAAACCTTGAGGCTTTTGTCAAAGCCAACCAACTGCCTCTCGTCATCGAGTTCTCTGATCTGGTAATGACTGAAACTCTACTTTACTATGTAGTTAACAGTAAACAGTAAGCTGCGCAACTGTATGTACAGTGTGGACAAAACGCCTGGAAGTTGGTGTTTGTTCAAATAAAATTGGGTGATGTTTCTGAAAACAAAACATGCATTTAATAGATATAGTGTTGTTGTGTACCAAAGAAAACAAAACAAAAATGTTTCAGTGTCTAAAAGTTTTGATTCTGTATAATATTGATCACAACCACAAGAAGTAATGGCTCATGTATACTTACCAACTGCCAATCAACCGCCAACAATGGCACATGTTTTAATAACTGAATGTCAACATTTGAGAGATGTCTTTTCTAATTTTCTATTTTACCTAAAGTGTATTTTCATGGTTCGGTTCACAGTCAGCAGATATTTGCTATAATAATCAATTATTATTAATCGGCAAATAATTTCAAATTATGCATTTTTGTTTTTATAAATTTGATAAATGTTGCCAAATCACAACTTTTTTTTCCTCCTCCAAAAGTTTATTTTTTAGTTTCATTGATGTCATGTTTTGAGTGTTTAATATTTAGTTTATGTTAATTTTTCTTCAAATACTATTATATATTATTTCAGACATAATAATTCGGGTTGGAGAGAGACCCGTAGTTTTGTTCAAAAACTGGCTACTGAAGTAATGTAGTTTGCTGTATTTGTTACCATTAAACCGTCAAATTGTAATACATTAAACAAAATATTTATAAGATGGAGGAAGAAAAGAAAAGCTAAATATAAGAGCCCAAAATGTCGGCATCAGTTATCAGCCATAGAAACACCCATATTGGTCGGCCCCTCGTCTGGTTTTCATAAAAGCTTCTACTTGATTTTGATGTTAGCTTCAAAACAGGAGTGAAACCCCATTTGTTTATTCCACATTTGTTGTTGTTGTTCTGCAGACCGCCCCCAAAATCTTTGGTGGAGACATCAAGTCCCACATCCTCATGTTTTTGCCCAAAACTGGGTCAGACTTCGAGGACAAAATTGACCAGTTTAAGAAGGCCGCAGGTGAATTCAAAGGCAAGGTAGGTGAACTGTCCCAGTGAGCATTCCCGGTTTTTCTAAAGCACACTTTGTCATTCACGTGCTGTTACATAAACTGTGTCTCTATTGACCTTTCGTCTCCTCCTCCTGCAGATCCTGTTCATTTTCATCAACAGTGATGTGGAAGAAAACCAGCGCATCTTGGAGTTCTTTGGCCTGAAGAAAGAGGACTGCCCAGCCATCCGCCTCATCACCCTGGAGGACGAGATGACCAAGTACAAGCCAGAGAGCAACGTCATCTCTGCAGAGAGCATCACTGATTTCTGCACTCGGTTTATGGATGGCAAGCTCAAGGTGAGTGAGTGGGAGAAACGAGTGGAGAGGCTGGTCAATAATGAAAGCTTTGTAGATGGGCTCAAACGTTCATGATGGTGGAATTTGAATGCAAACAGTTTGAATAATGTAGCTTTTATAACCTGTACAATAGACTGTCACGCAGGGACGCATATTATTGGCTGGGTATTGGCTATTATTGGATTTAGAATGCGGAGAAAGGCCTTTGAGCTACTTTGTCCAGCTACATCAGACATGGAAATTGTTATCTAAAAAGAAATTCAGATGAGGGTTTTGGCTGCACAGGATGATCTATTCTATTGTTTTTTAAATCTGTTATTTATTTGTAATTTTACAAATACTGTGAAGCATTTTACCTTCAGTATTTATTTATACACTTAATTTTATTTTATTTATGTATTATTAAGCAAATGTATTACTAAGCTGCATTTAAGCTATGAAAGGTGCTAGAACAAAGAAGACTAACACAAAGTGCATGGTATGAATTCTTAACAATGATGATGCAATGTTTTTCTATAGCCTCACCTCATGAGCGAGGAAATCCCAGATGACTGGGACAAAAACCCAGTCAAAGTGTTGGTGAGCAAGAACTTTGAGGAGGTCGTCTTCGATCCCACCAAGAATGTCTTTGTGGAATTCTGTAAGAACTTTTCTTTTCCCCCCCCCCAATTTACGCTTTCCCTTTTTTTTTTAAGGAGCATGAAAATACATTTGTCAACAGTCTTTGGGTTGAGGTGTTAAAGGGGGGATCGTGCATTTAATGTAATTTAATGATGCGTGGTGAGAGGTGTGGCAAAGGCTCCAGCTGCAGTGTCTGTAACTCAAATCTTTCCTTAATTTGCCCGTGCTAAGCCCTTTTTCAAATGCCAAAAGAGGTTGAGGCTAAGGCTTTGTTCAAACCTAACATCCTCTAAAGGTCTGTAGAGTCAAATGTCAGAAACATACATTGAAAAGATCTAGTTAAATATAGTTTTGTTTTGTTTTTTTATATTGTGCTCCACATCTGAATTTGTACTATTTTTAGAGGGGTTTTCCACCATGGGCAAATAAACACAGATTATGGGAAGCCCTGTATTCCCTGACAGCTGAGGGGGTGGGGGGGGGATCAGTCCTTTAAGTTGGAGTTGCAGAATTATGTCTTTAAAATAGCTAGCACAAATGTTTTTAACAGCTTAAAAATTTTAGTCTGACACGAAAATGTGATATCAAGCCACCTCTAGTTTATTGCGTTGCTATGTATGCTCCATACGTGGCAAAAGTTGAGATGTGTTCAACTTTTCGAGTGGCACAGTGAGTGCAGGCCAGTCAAATCGCACTTCCAGCGCAGGTGCTAACCATGTGTATCAAAGGTCTTTAACTGGCACTTTTTATGGGACAGAGAGTACCAAACAATGGTGGGCCTTCACATAGCCAGCAATTTAGCTACAATAGCAACTCTTGCTAGAAAGTCAGTTCTGATTAGACTCTACTCTGGTAACTTCTGATAGACTCCTCCTGAACCAAACATCTAACATCAAGCATTGAAGTGGAAACGTGTCATTTTCACGTCAGTCCTGTTAAACTGGGTAAAATGTGTTCAGTGATCAATTATAGTTACACTGATCTCTTTGGTGTTTGTGATATTTAGATGCACCTTGGTGTGGACACTGCAAACAGCTGACTCCCATCTGGGAGAAGCTGGGTGAGAAGTACAAGGACCACGAGAACATCATTGTGGCAAAGATGGACTCCACAGCCAATGAGCTTGAAGCAGTGAAAGTCCACAGCTTTCCTACTCTCAAGTTCTTCCCTGCAGGAGCAGAACGCAAGGTGAGAGCCTCATCTATGGGTACTTTTCTTCGTCATGTCTTCTCTTGTTCTCAAAATCTTTTAGCCTGGCTACCGCAAGACTGCATCTCAATCTAATTTGAAAATTTTGAAAGGGTGTAGTCACCTTCCACTTCCAAGAGGCGTGACCAATGGACATAGATCAAAATGCATCTGTACGCAATTGGATAGACCTACAACCAATCACATCAATGATTCATGTGACTGAGCAACTGAAATGATGTCACCAAACATTCTTGTTGTAGTTTTCTAGGAGCGTCTAGCTACTTTTGCCCGGTCGCTTATAGTGGAAACAGTTGAATCGAAAGACATCCTGCTCTTCATCATTGGCCACCATGTGGGATGTTTGTAAAGCTGCTAGGTGTTGCTTCTCGGTCATAATTGTGTATAGTGTGCCAGAGGTGATCGGCAGTTCAGGACGAGTCAGCTTTGTTTATAATGACCCAACATCACAAACTCCACAAAAACCCTTGTACACTGGAGGAAAAGAGCAAAACCTCAGGGAGAGCCACAGAGTAGGGATCCCTCTCCCAGGATGGTCACACACAGTAGGTGTCACATGTACAACTTCAGCAGATTACAAAAACACTTGTGTTTTTGTTGATTTGTCTGATCTAAAATCCCTACCACGGAGGCTTCCAAAGTTTTGTTAATGCCTCTGGAGTCAGCAGAGTTGGGCACGTGCAGAAACCTGAGCCTGTTGGCCTTAAAAGTTTCTACACCATTATGTTGGTGTTGGGTTCTTTAAAGATTCCTTCTTGATGACTCCACACTGGATTTTTGGCCTGCACCTGCCTCTCCGTACCTCTGCTCATTGACCTGATAATCTCGTGCTAGCCTCCAGTTCATTGCCACCTTTAAATATGTAGTATATACCAGTGCTGTCTCATAGAATTAGCCTCTGACCCTGCTTAGCTGAAACATGCAGAAGACCCAGAGGAAGGCTAAGATAGGATGGAGATGGTGACAGGTCATGGATGGATGATGATCCTAAAAATTGATCTGGGTGTTTTACATCTTTCCTGTTGTCCTTTTCACATTATTGCCAAACCTGTTTTAGCAAACACCCCTTCGCCTTGTTGCTGTACTCCCCCTTTTAAAAGTTTGTTGGCCCCATTTTGAAGACGGGGCCAAGGCTTGTTGCCTGCTTTTAAATGACACCACTCGGGTGTCGAACACCCAGAGATTTTTGCAGTCAAGCAAGTCTAATGGTTTACTTTACATTAGACTTACCCAATTCCAAAAAAGTTGGGACACTGTAAATAAAAACTGAATGCAGTGGTTTCCACATCTCTTAAACATATTTTATTCCCAATAGAACATAAAAAAACATTAGATGTTGAAACTGAGACATTTTACCATTTCATGAAAAATACCTGAAGCACTCAGAGAGTGCCGATCTTCACCAAGCAGTGATAAAGAGTTCTTCAAAAAATTCCTGGATCCTGGTGGCGATCCGGATCACCGTCTAACCATCTGTTTGTGATCCCATTACACACTTTTACTAAAAGTTTAATCAAAATCCGTCCATAACTTTATTTTGTTAACAGTCACTTTTCTAGCCTTTTGTTGCTGTTTTGAGATATGTTGCTGCCATGAAATTAAAAACTAGCTTATATTTTTAATGAAATAATAAAATGTCTTAGTTTCGACATCTGATTATGTTCTGTCTCTAATAAAAATATGGGTTTATGAGATATGCAGATCATTGCATTCTGTTTTTTTACACAGCATCCCAACTTTTCTGGAACTGGATTTGTAATTCTTCAGATGTAGATCTTACACATTTATCACTACAATGTTTGATCGACAGGTGATTGACTACAATGGAGAGAGAGTTCTGGAACGCTTCATCAGCTTCTTGGAGAGTGGTGGTAAGGATGGCGGCGCCCCTCCAGCAGAGGATGACGACGATCTGGGACCAGAGGTGAGATCATCTTGATCACCACTTATAGGAAGCATTTAGTTAACAGCATAGTTTTACTTATAGTTCTAATGTTATCTTGTAGTAGGGCTGTCACTTCCTCCAAAAATCAAATAACTATAAATAATTAAATGGCATGAAAAAACTATGGAAGATGTTCAGATATTCCTCTCTTCCCACACACACACACGGACAGATGGACAAAGCTATTTCATGTATTGCGTATTATGTTTTAGTTTAGTATTTAGTTTAGTATTGCCGCATATGGTGTAGAATCACAAATACTTAAATTACTTGACACAGCCTTAAGCACTTTTTTTTTTTTTTAAGTAAACATGATTCTTTTAAGGTTCAAAATGTTTCAGGTATATTATATATTAAGATATATATAATATACGTGTGTGTGTGTGTATGTATGTATATATATATATATATATATATTTATTTATTTATTTATTTATTTATTTTTTCCCCAATGTACCGAAAGGTTGGGAAAAATTCAGCTAATTTATTTGCGGACCCAAAAGAAATCTCCTGTGACCCATCTGTGGGTCTTGTCCCAGTCTTTAGGAAACACTGCATAGTCCTCCCTGTTCATTTTCCTTTTTGGAAAAGCAAGAGCTGTTTGTACACTCATTATTTTAAAGTAATACTTTTCAACACTTGTGTGGGTGAGTACGTATTGTTTTAAGAACCCTGTATATATTTTTATAGCTTTAATACAATTAGTTGTAGAGGTTTCATCCATCCAATACTTTGAGATTACTTTTTGGAGTTGAGAAATAATTATGAATCTGAACTTGCATGAACTTAGGAGAGAGTGCACGTCTCTGTTGAAACTCTAGTGCTTTCTGGAAGCATAGAGTACTGCCCAGAATAGATTTATGGGCCTATGTCCTCAGAGGATTTCAGTTTGTAACCTTAGAACTGACCCACTTGGCTTTTTTTGTGAAGAAGCTCCAATATGAATGTCTCCAGTATTTAACAATGAGTTTTCATTTTCTGTTTTTTATTATTTTCTAAATAACACAGCAATATCTTAAACATCTGAATTTGTACCACAGATTCATATTAAAATCAAAGCCTAACTGAATAACTGTTTAAGTAATTAAGTTTTTATTTTTGTTGGAAAAAAAACTTAAAACAAGCAATACTTAAATATCAGCATGTACAATGTAAATATTAAAATGCAGTCGATTTTCAGTGGGGATTTTCTCACAAATATTGGTATTTTAGCTGTGAAGAGGAGCAGCTAACGAGATGCATTCAATGACCCTTGTAAATTTTATCACCCTGGGGACAGAATTGTGTTTCTATCAAATATCAGAAATTAAGCTGTTTGAATTGACAAACTGGGTTACATACATACATTCATTCTAATTTAATTTTTGTAGAAAATGACAGCCCCACTAGGGTCCACATCATGTTAGGGTCAAGTATCAGCTATAGGGTACCTTCAAGAAACCTTGTAAATTTCATCACTTCTGCAAACACAAATGCAGTCCACTAACTTGGCCTCTAAAGGCACCTCTGTTTCACATTAGTGGGGTTTTTCCTGGACCAACCGCTTCCCCCTTGACCACTGCCTTGACTCCCTTGGCCCCTTGACCACTGCCTACACACCCCCCTTCCCAGAAGTCTAAGTGCAGCACAACAGACTGCTGCTGCCCACTGATTCCTGCTGCAGCTGTTGTGGCTGTTGTTTACTGGGCTTTGCCTGGAGACCGGTCCTGTGGATAAATGCAGCATGTGTGAGGCTGAAATCGCCATTAGTGTCTCCCTGTGTCTGATTCATCTCCTCAGCCCACCTGTCCACAGACTAGACATGAGGGAATGCCCGCGACTGTGCTGATTTTCACCTTCTGCTAAGTGACGAGTGTCCACGTTCAGATGTTCTTAGATAGAATGTCAGCTTGAGTTTATGGTTACCGATGCGTTTTTAGAACAGTTATGCAGTCTTAAACGTTGGGCTGTAACAATTAATTAATTAATAGATTACTAAATTGTCAACTATTTTGATAATCAAGTCAATTCATTTTTTGTAATTAAAACAAGCTGAGTTTTCAGCTTCTTAAATGTAAATATTTTCTGGTTTCTTCACACCTTATAACAAAGAAAAACGAATATTTTGTTTGTGGACAAAATATAACATTTGAGAATATTATTTTTTCATGGTTAAGAGGCACTGATCAACATTTCCTCACATTCAGTACTTAATTAATTGAGAATATAATCAACAGATGCAGCCTGATATAAAAGTAGGGGTGTCTACTGTCGAGTATCTGTCGATATCGAGGCCCAATCTGATACATACTACCGTAACGTGATTTGTTAATACACAAATGTATACACAAATCCCTTCTGTCTTCTTCTGTCACCACATCTGGAGCACCAGTGCCTGGGGAGAACAAAGATGGGGCCTCTGACAACAGTAGTCACTCTTGTCCCAAATGATTAATCACAGCCCAAGCCTGTGCATATACTGCAGACCTGGGCATTATACGGCCCGCGGGCCATATGTGGCCCTTCCACCCTCCCTGACTGGCCCGCGTGAGGTTAATCTTTTACACACACACACACACACACAGAGATCAGCTGATTTGTCGGCTCCTTCTATCCGCACAACGTGTGCAGCTTATATCAAATGACCACACTAAGAACAGTGTCAACATGATCTCCCTCCCTGTTTATTACCTTATTATCTAAACAGCAAAGCTCTGTCACTCTTGTATGTAAAGATTGAAGATTCACACCACATCCACACTGTTGGTGTGTGTGTGTGTGTTCTTGTACTTGCTGCAGAGTGAGGACCAAAAATCACATAAACCCTACAAAGTGAGGACATTTTGGCTGGTCTTCACTTTTTTCACCCCTTAAAATGGCTTTTTTCAGGGTTAAGACTTGGTTTTAGGGTTAAGGTTAGAATTGGGTTTAGGTAAGGGTTAGGGTTAGGCATCTAGTTGTGATGGTTAGGGTAAGGGGCTAGGGAATGTATTATGTCTATGAGGGTCCTCACTCTGATAGAAGCGCAAACGTGTGTGTGTGTGTGTGTTCGTGTGTGTGCACAGATGCGTACTGCGTGGGTGGCCGCTGTTGGTGGTGTAAGATAATATACTCGCTGCACGACACCACAGTATAGTATAGCATAGTATTCATTATTTAGAAGAGTAGTTTCTTATTTTCAGTAGTTAGTAATAATTGAATAAAGTCCGCCTTGCCATTAATTTTGTTTATTGTGTGTTTGTATGCTGCCCAATTTATACCAAAACAATACAATTTACTGCTCTTTAAAAAGACATAAAATGAATACTGAGCAGAATTTAATGTAGCCCATTGGTCCGGCCCTCAACAATATTTACAGTATCTCCTGTGGCCCCTTGGGGAAAATAATTGCCCACCCGTGATATAAACTGTGTGTATTACAAAGTCTTCGGCCGTAATGTGTATATTCTGCCTTAATACTGATGAGTGTAGGAGAGAACCATCTCACCGTGTCCAGTGGACGCAAGTTACTTCTGGTACAGAGCCAAAATGTCTCGGTGCAGATTGTTTTTAATCAGAAAACTGTGATCAGTGACCTTCTGCTCTCTTCTCTCCAGGAGTTTGATGAACTAGATGGACAGGATGAGGAGTCTGATGGCGAGGACGGAGGTGACGACGGACACGATGAGTTGTAGGAGCGAGCGAGAGAGTGAGGAGAAAGAGGGAGAGAGAGGAGTCGAGTACCGCCCCAACCCTTCAAACTAGTCACCATCACTACCTTCACTTCCTTGTGGACCTTCCCTGTCCTGTGAACATTAAAACTTCCTCTTTAACTGCCTCTCAGTCAGTCATAAGGTCTAGTATCCAGTCAGTCAGTGGCTTGATTTACCAGCCACTTCTCCAACCTCGCAGCTCCTGGCCAGCCTGCTCTTGTCCCACTTGTGTGGACTTTGTGAAACAGCACACCACCACCTCTATGAGAGACTCCAATGCCTTCTCTACAAAGTCAGCTGCTTGCCTTAAATATTTAAAGGAGGGGAAAAAAAGGCATTGAGAGCTAGTTTTCAAAGTGTTTTCCTAGATAAATTTTCTCCCCTTTCCTAAAAAAAAATCATCTTACCATTGTTCAGTGTGGGTATGAGAGTAGTGGTATTTGTAGGTAAGTTGGGGGGAGGCCAGTGTTTCTTTTCCCTCTGGTAGAAAAACAGAGGACCAGAGTCTTGTGTGGTGGTTTGGTAAGGACTGAACTCTCAGGGGACAAGGGGCTTTTTCTATAGATGTGTTTTATTTTGCAACGTCTTCACTAAGTACAACCCACACAGCTTGTTGTGTGGAACACGAGGCCCATGTTTGTCGCTGAGACCAATGATCTTGTTTCTAATGGCAGGTGAAGGGGAAGTGGTTTCTTTTTTATTTACTTAATTCAGTCCTGTTTTGCTCTTCATTTCCGCTTGGCTACTGACTATATGGGGGGAGGGGGGATTTTTTTTTTTTTTAATTTAATTGCTTTCACAATGAGGTTTATTTTTCATTTAGGACTTGTCTTTTATTTTTTATTTTTATTGATGTACCTTGGTGCCCAGCTGTAGCCAGCCGGGGCCCTGTTGGGTCAGAGTTGGCCCTTGGACACTCTCTCAGACCTGGGACGGTTTTCAGACCAGCTCTGATAGGTGGCACTGCATTCATGCCTAGTCAGAGATTCATCGTGGTTACTAAAGCAGACAGAGATTGGTTCAGTTTACTGGTCAGGTTGGTCTGAGAGAAGTGTCTGTTAATTCTGAGGCGGGGAGGGAACAGTTGCACAGCCCCACCTCTCACCCATACTATACCTCCATCATCTCCTGAGGCTCCACCAAACACCCTCGATGTCGGCGTATGTGTGTGTTTGTGTGACTGGTGTGAAACTGTGACAAGATGAATGGCTAGTTAATATGTTCTGGTCATCCTTGAGTGAGTGAGAGTGTGTGTGTGTGTGTGTGTGTGTGTGTGTGTGTGTGTGGCATTGAGGGGCAGCTTGAGTGGAACAAGGTGATGGGTTTGACAGCTGTACAGCAGTCGGGGAGGAAAATAATGAAGCATTCCATCATATCCAAATGTGGTAAACGTGAAATGGTGGCCAATAAACAAAATAATAAAATTAATTTGTCTTTATGGTATTTTTTTATGACTAACTGGTGCAGTTTAAGTATTAACCCGACACACTGTCTCAAAATGCCAGTACGCAGGGTTGCCATTAAGAATTTGTGGAAATAAACGGCTCTGAAATGGAAGATTTAGACTGGTGAACCTCATAGTGGCTATGCTAATGGCTACATCTTTTTTTGTAAAAATGCAACTAGAGGTAGATGGAGCATTTGCACATGAGAAGCTTACTGGATAAAATTAACATTTTCATCATTGTCATATGACTAAGGATTTTTTTACGATTGGGTGAATGGACATAAATAGATGGAGATACTTGGTGACTTAGAATAAAAGTGTCATAATGTCTTGAGATGATAGAATCATCTTGATGAAACACTGTAAGGTTCAGCAGAAATGAATATGCTTTCTGTCCAGGCTTTTGCAACACTGTCCATGTTGGTTAAAGACTGGAGATTCTCATAGTGTTTTAAACCCAAAGTAAAACTGGATTAAACTGAACCACTGGGACATGTTTACTTTTGATTGAGCTGTCAAGACAGAAATGGAGGCTTCTTAACTGTGTCAATAAGAAAAATAAGTAAATATAAAAAGAAATCAGGAAAAATGATCTCACTGATTAAGGAAAAACTGGGGTAAATCATATTTCTCTGGAAATATCTCATAAATACATTTTTTCTGATTTCTTTTTATTTTTGGTTGGTTTTCTTATTGACAGTGAAAATATTATCTCAGAAATTTAAAAAAAAAACAGCCAAAAAATGTTTTCAAGTGAATGCAATATGCTTACGTACTTCGCAATCATAAAGAGGATGATGCAAACCACAGAGTCATTCAGAAATTATCATTTCTCTTCCTGTTTGTCACATGGCCTAAGATAGTACATGATTAAAGTGACACCACCCTGTTTTTTTTAACTGTTCATGTCAACAACCTACACATGAAACTTCACCCCTCCACGCCCCTGCAGTTGGCACCGACTCACCCCAGCAGTAAACCACTTTTATCCTGCCTGGTGTTTACGAGAATCCCACACCACGACCACCATGTCACCGATAACATGTACACGAGCAGCATCTCAGGACACGGGCGTGACAACACAGGCAGAGGTCACAGGCTGTCACGTCTTAAGACGTGAGCTTTGTCACAGGCTTGTGCCCTGAGCAGTCAGCCACTCATCTTCCACATCTCGTCACTGAAGCCAAGTGTCTTAAAATAGTCTGACTGAGAGTATAAAGAGACCCGCGGAGAGGCTCGGCCTTCAGACAAACCGCTCCACTGTCAATACACTGGAGACGCTCCACAGCAAGAGGCACATCGACTGATCCCTCTGCAGATCAACAACCGGCTCAACTGCACCTATTCAACAGAATCAGCTCTGATTTTTGGAGATTTTTGCGCAAACTTTTTGCTGCTGGAATAACCTCAGCTCTGACTATGATGAAGTTCTACCAATGCCCCGTGACCCAGTCAGTGGGAGTCACAGATTACACCAAGGACTGCAGGGTCCAGGCGAGCTGCAATAGCTCTGCTCCTCTGAAGCACATCCGCAGTGTCCACTTCCCCAGTGACATACTCTTCCAGGACTACGTGCGTGAAGGCGAGCTGGAGAGGATTGGGCGCTTCATCCGAGCAAGGAGGGTCAACCTAGACACCATCTTACTCTCAGGTGAGTCCATGAAACCAAAAAAACCAACACGCGGATCTGTGAAATGCTCACTCGTTCAGAAAACCTAATCCGTATTCGCCAGTAACAAACATTATCCTGTGCTGCAGGTATGGCTGCCATTCATGAGGCCGTCTTGTCTGGGAATCTGGAGTGTGTGAAGCTGCTGGTCCAATACGGAGCGGACATCCACCAGAGAGACGAGGAAGGGTGGACCCCACTGCACATGGCCTGTAGTGACGGCTTCCCACACATTGCCCGGTGAGCAGTCAGATCTTTTTTAAAAAATATAAATCAACCAAATATTAACTGGACATTAGACATAGTCCTGTTTGTGTAAGTGAAAGACTGCACTAAACAGCAGCTGTCAAATTTGGAATCATTTAATGTAAAAAAGTGAATCATCAGCAAAAGGTAGAAGTCACAAAAGCGATGTCTATAAAAGGATGTAATCTGGAGTGACCCAAAGCTACTGGTCATATCAGAACTAAGGCTTGCTCTTTAAAGTATGTACTTATACTCACTGGCCACTTTAATAGGTACTAATCAGCCAATCACATGGCAGTGCATCTAGGCTTGTACTTATGGTGAAGATGACCTGCTGAAGTTCAAACTGAATCAAAAATGAGAAAGAAATTAGGTGACTCAGAACATTTGTTGGTCAGATTATTTCAGAAACTGCTCATATACCGGGATTTTCACACAATCATCTCCTGGGTTTACAGAAAAAGGGATTTAAAGGCAACAGTCACTCAAAAACTGGACACTTTATTCGGTTTTCTGAAAATCGAAAGAAATTGCCAGTGAGTGTATGAGAAACAGAAGTGCAGCTGCCGATGTCACTTACTCCTCTACAAACATAGCCAGTTCGAGGCAGCTAACATGCCAGCACTCACTGGCTGCTCGACTCTTAGGGCACCGCGGTAAGGGAAGCTGCACGAGCTGCTGCATTCTTGCGCCTCATTGACCTGCCTGACACCGAGCTATGGCAGACACTCGCATTGAGCTTGTCAGACTGGCAGATCAGCGAGATTTGACTCCTCTTTTTATTCTTTTTTGTTTCAGCTACCTTCTCGCGCTGGGTGCTGACCGGGAGCTGGAGAATAACTGCGGGGAGAAGCCGGCTGACCTTATTGACCCGGACAACAAGGAGTTACTAGAGCTCTTTGGGCTGGCTGTCAATGACTGACCACAGCTGGCTTTTAAAGTCACAGACTCATGTGATGCCTAAAAACCCCAGTCGTCCAACTGCTCTGCAGCCGTGGGCAGAAAAGGCTCTGCCCATCGAGCTGTGGTGGTTCAGTGAGCCTCCTCAGCTCAGCATGTGGAGCAGCTGTGATGCGAGGTGGAGGCAGATCGGGCAGAGCCAACTGGCTTCCCCTCACGTGCGGAGTGAACTTTGAAGCAGGCAGGGGTTTCCCTCTGAACCCCCGGCCCTACGGATGTTCTCTGTACTGTAAGAGCTCCAGATCCTTTCACACCGCAGTGAGGCGAATGAATCATTTGGCTTTGAGTTGTTCATTTTATGTAGCGTGTTGGCTCAAACGATGAGGGTTCAAATGTCGTGAAACCTGAAGCGGCTGCTGCTGCTCAGCTCATTAACACCTCTCCGACAGAATACACTCCTCTGTACTGTGAGATTAGAAAAATCAAACCGGCTTGTTGTGACACATTTATTTACTGTTTATCAGAAGTGATTTTTTTCCTATTGTGTGTTTATGACTTTTGATACATGTTTTTTTTTTTCAAAATAAACCATTTTGATCTCTACAATCTATCATTTTCTTTATTTCCCATCACAGTCTGACACGGAAAAACCAACGAGCGAAAATTCTACACCAACTAAAATTTGAATGAGCATTGCTTTAAGCTAGTAGCCGTGCTGAAGCTGAAAGACACTGGCAAAAGTCCACAATAAGAAAAGATCTTGAATCTGAAGTCCCCATTTAGATATATTATCTACCACTTTATCCTACACATGGAGGCCACAGGGAGCTGGAGCCAATCCCAGCTGACATAGGGCAAAGTTCGGAGTCAGACCCTAGACAGTTCGCCAGTCCATTGCAGGGCCAACACAAAGAGACAAACAACCAAACCATCACAAAACTCCATGCAGAAAGGTCCTCGGTCAGAGTAGGTCACAAACCTGGGTCTTTTTTCTGCAAGGCATCAGTGCTCACCACTACTGCGCCATGTGATCCCCTCCAGCTACAAATCTACATTTCCATTCAGGTCAAATAACACTGTCTCTTAAACTCATCATGCAAAGAAGAAGCATACAGTACATATAATGTAAGTTGTTTTTATTTTTAATACAAATTATTATTCATGTCATTTAAAAAGCAGTATTTACAGCTGAAACATCAAGGTAACATATGATGAGGCTTCTGTGAGAGTCTCTGCAGGTGAACAGCAGCACCTCCTCCTCCTTCACCAACACTGCATCACTCTTTAAACTTCCACTCCTGTCGACACATGGGGCACTGCTGCTGGACCTGCTGCGAGTTCAGCCATTTCAGGATGCAGTGCATGTGGAAGCAATGGGAGCACTGACCCCACACCAGCGGGCAGTCATCTCCAGGCACTTTACCTGCAAAACACGTTTCAGTTTACTTCAAGAGATAATGAGCAAAGAATGGAATCATGTTTTGTAAACTGAATGTGAATCTGTCTTAAAGGGAAGGGCCTTGCTTTATGGAAGCTGCCATTTTGTGCCACAATGTTTCTACAGACTAACAAACTAGCTAGAGCATGTGTTTTACAACACAGGCTAAGTACACAAATTAGGCGTCGGTCATAATATCAATTTGGTGATGTATCTTCGTCCTTGCTTGAGCAGTACAAGAACTGATACACCAGTGCAAATATCAATACTTTAATTAATACATTAAGAAGCTCTAATGTAAACAGACCAGCGCCCCTTTGACTCTCATGTGGAGGATAAAGCGGAAGAAGATGAGTCCCTGTCAGTTTCCCTCACCAGACATCACTACTTCATGTCTCCTCATGGCAGCGTTGCTCAAATGAATGAAGGAAACCTGGGCTGAAGATACCTAGCTGAAGAAGAGGGACTTTACGGTGGGATAATGGACATTTCAAGGACTTTCCAAGACCCTTTCCCTCAAATTCAAGGGCCAAATGTGCTGACACAGCTTGAGAAGGGAGGACAACTTGTAAGAGCCCCTTCTACCATGGCGTCCACTTTTGTTGATGCAGAATGCTGGACAAGTGATTATCCTTGGGATCTACTACTAATTTTTATTTTATTGCTTTTCCATTATTGATAGTATCTGGTACTTGGTGCTTCTTTTAGTACCTGCTCTGGCGAGGTTCCAAGCGAGCTGAGCCAATACTAAAAATGTGATGTCAACATTTTAGTATTGGCAGAGACAGAGTGTTGTCATCAGTGCGATTTCTGACACAAGAATCAACCGAACACTGCAAAGCTGGGGATCAGTTAAAAAGACTTAAAAATCCTGAAAACATGCGTTAATCTCCAACGTTTAACAAGGACATTTCTAAAATCTCAATATTTACCAGAAGAGTCTGGTGTATTTAGCGACAGCACTGCTGAAAGACGGAGACCGTGAGCCGAATCACAACCCGTTCAGCCGTATTTCAGTTCAGCGACTGTGTCAGACGGAGTCTGTGCTCCGGTCATGCAGGAAGTACGGAACTAATCTACACTAAAAAGAGCTGCTTTGCTTGTCACTAGTTTAAGTGTTCGTGTCACGGATAAAACAATGTCGCTATGACGACCCCACCCCGTTGAGGAGGTACTATAGTAATGGAAATTGCAAAGCACTGATACAGTTTATACAGTTTAAAATTAATGTAGTTTTGTTTCATAGTCTTTGCACTGAAGCAGTAGTTGACGTAATAAAGTGTGTTGGATAAATGATGATTAAGATAATCATTAGATTCATTGTTGGGGAAAAAAATATTTTCACACAGTCCTTCTTTGGACTTTCACCTGGGGCCCCAAACTCCCTAGGAACGCCTCTGCTCATGGACACTAGCTCATAGCATGTGAATCCAAACCAGTGATGAAGATGATGATGCTCTGTCTTGGTCACTCACAGTCTGGGCAGCAGCCGTTGAAGGGCATCCTGCAGATGCCACAGTTTTCATCATTGGCCACCCACAGCCACGAGGCCACGCCGTTCCACTGCCGGATCTTCACCTTCATCCTCGGAGTCTGACAGAAGCAGAGAATACTTTATCATCATCATCATCATCATCATCATCAACCATACGCTCACTTCCCGGCAGCTAAAGTTAGCATGTGAGCTACAGTTAACTTCTGTTATCCTTTCTACCGCGATGCTGTTTAAAATATCAACCCACTTACTCGGCGGCGACCCCAGATATTGAATAAAAGTTAGATTATGATGTATCTCGGCCAAATAGTCATTTTATGTACAGTTAGGAAACACGGCTAGCATGTCGCTTAGAAAGGCTGGATTTTTCTTCTTATGTTTACTTAATTTGGCTGTTGACAACCACCGTAGAGACGCGTAACCGCCATCTAGAGGACTGGAGTGTAGATCGTGAGATTTGGCAAAAATGTAACATTTAATTAATATAAAATATTAATTAATAAAATACTGACATGTTAAACTTGTTTAGCTATTAGCTAGAATGGCACGCTGACAACGATGCAGTCACGGGCTATTTTATACAGAATTCTGACGAACAGCAACAAGACTGAGCAAATACTGTAAACTAAATAAAATAATTCGATATGATAAGTTTAAATAAAATACTTTTATTTTAGTTCAACTTAATGGACAACCACTTATGGACGGCCAAAGTTTGAGTTGTTTTTATACAGTCTGGAGACCTTTAGTAAAGGTCCCCAGACTGTTTATTTCGATTAAAAAGAAGGATGGTTTGCTCTTAATAAATCTACATCTGAGAATTAAAAAAAAACTATTAAATACAATTTATCTCCTTTAATCAAGCACCGAAAAGCAACCAAAAAATAATCCAGTGGTTTATATTTTTTTGGTACTGTGCTTTGTCCCGCTTCACGCTCCAAGCCACTAGGTGGCAGTAAGCTAATTGCTAAATGTTAGTCCAAACAAAAGAAGAAGGAAAATAGTGGGGGGAGGGGGAGGTGTTTGCGTCACTTCCGCTTTACATTTCCGGGTGCTCCAACACTCGCGCCACCACAGAGATAAATAGCTCGAGAATAGCTTCTCCACTCAGAAGTTCTTTGTTCGCTCGCCAACGTTACTTTACCATAAACAGCACAATGGCGGATAAGATGAACATGTCTCTAGATGATATTATTAAGATGAACAAGAAAGGAGGCAGCGGTCGCGGCGGAGGAGGGTCCAGGTCCGGTACGAGTTCAGGTCGGGCCCGTGGTTCGTCGAGGCCAACACGGGGTCGACAGAGTAACTTCAGCCGTGAGAGAAACAGCCGGCCCGCACCGTACACCCGGGTATGAAAGAGAAGCAATTGAAATGGAGGTGTTTTAAACGTTAAATGGCAAAGTGCTGTGTTGCCCTCGTTTATCTGTCGTTGTTTTCTTTTTTTTTTTGATAATGGACTTCGAAAACGCTTAGGTTAAAATGTCCTGGCCGTAGAAATGATTCACAACGACACTTCAGTTGTGGGTTTTTTTGCCGTTATGGCCGTTTTTCTCCTTCTTGAGCGGCAACGACATCAAACTGCTTTAAACCGATTCCCCGAGTGAGACGCTGACGGATCTATCTTCAACAAGATGGCCGCCGTGCGTGGTTTCTGTATCAACAGAGGAGAAGTCGCTCTGGGCCATTTGTTAATGTTCCACAGTTACCCAGTCTTTTTTATGTCTCGGAAGAAATATCTTCGAATCAAGTTGTGAATGGTTACTGGAAAGACATGCTGCTTCTTTAACCCCGTTGTCTTTTGGTTTCCTGTGGACTCAACCATATTTTTCGACTCCACCGTTCATTGAGATTTCCCAATACTTTCCATCTCCGAGGAGTTGAAAATGTCCCTTTTGTGATGGACCCAACCCGTTGGGAACCTGGATGATGCCCCCGGCCTGATTTCCAAGCCCTTTAGGGAGTAACTTTACTGGGTATAGTCGAAAGTCTTACTCGCCCTCTATCTGCTGGTCTTTTCTTCTGGCAAGATAGATTAAAGGTCCAGTGTGTAAGGTTTGGGATGGTTTAGTAGCAGAAATTGGAAAAGCTGCCCATTTGTATGTCTGAAGTTTGCTTTGGTAGCCTTTGATTTGTTTGTAATTAAGGTGAGGGGCTTTTATAAACTTAAAGCAGGAGCGTACTATGCTTATAACGTTAAACCATCTTATCCGTTTTTGTTTTATCGAGTTTAATGGGTGATTAATGGATGAGTTTAATCTTACACACTGGACCTTTTAACATGGGAATGGCAACCAAGACCACGTTCTCATTGCATACATGTAAAACGGTATACTCAGGTCAATGGGTGGATGTATTATTATGTCAGTGTAATCTTTATGTTGTCCACATTGGAACATAGTTGGAGTATACAACTTCATGTGTACACCAAGTTATACTTAATGAACAAGTTGAAATTATTTCTTTTTTAATCAAGTCTTCTATTTGGCATTGAGGCGTCATAAATTTGGCCTTATTCAGAACACCAGTGTTCAGTGTATGAATGTTTGGAAGAAGTGGAGGTTCAATCGTGCTGTTTCTGTTGCTCTTCTAGCCCAGAGAGTTGCCGGACAAATGGCAGCACGATATGTTCGAGGAGGACGTTGGTGGACGCAGAAGACCGAGCGAAGGAGCTGAAAGAAGCGTAGAAAGCAGTGGCAAGCTGCTGGTTTCCAATCTGGACTTTGGGGTGTCTGACTCGGATCTGAAGGTAATTCACTAAACTCATTTAGTTCACTTTACTAGTGAGTGTGTGTTGTGGCCATGTCTGACATTTTTCCTCATCTTTTTTCAAGGAGCTTTTTTCAGAGTTTGGGCCTTTAAAGAAAACGTCTGTACACTATGACCGCTCTGGTCGCAGTAAAGGATCAGCAGATGTCCATTTTGAAAATAAGGCAGATGCACTTAAGGCCATGAAGCACTATAATGGTGTCCCTCTTGATGGTGAGGATTCAGTTATTATTCTACAGTGGTCCCACTTTGAAGTTCACACATGTTTAAACCTCCATCTCTTTGACATATTGCAGGTCAGCCCATGAAGATCCAGCAAGTTTCATCAGATGTTGATGTGTATAGTAGACCGTCAACACAAAGGTAAGTCATGTAGAAGATCACATGTACTTGACTATTGGTTCTATGTTTTAACAGGTTCTAACATTATTACATTTTTAGTAAAAGTCTGCATGGCGCTTCCTTCTGTTGTCAGTGAGTTTATTTCACCCTATGTCCTGATAACATACAACACTTGTTACACTAGCAGCAATGTTAGTAAGTTAGTGGTTATGGAAATTAACTTAATGAAAGTGGAACATTTATTTGAACAAATTATGGGTCATACATTTGTTCAAGAAAAGGTGACAGCCCTATACCCTTGTGGGAAGTGATATTTGAAATATGGAGAAGACATGGGAAAGATCTGCTCCTCACTACTTTGTAGTTTCATATATTTTCAATGTTTTGAGGAAACTTAATAAAATGTATGCTGTTTAAAATTTGAGCTGTACTTTAGTACATGCATTCTCTCTGAATGGTATGTAAAACACTGTACATACTGTTTTGCATATGCACACTCTGTTTCTCACTTTTATTATTTTTTATTTATTGTTGAATTGTTACATAGGTGGCTATGTACTATGTATTTTTTATTTATTGTTGAATTGTTACATAGGTGGCTATGCTT
Organism: Brachirus orientalis; assembly: GCA_016785285.1. Classification (NCBI taxonomy): domain Eukaryota; kingdom Metazoa; phylum Chordata; class Actinopteri; order Pleuronectiformes; family Soleidae; genus Brachirus; species Brachirus orientalis. Next base: position 1,298,594 of record JAFBJR010000175.1, read on the forward strand.
AACAACAAAGAAAGCGTTTACCAAACGTGATGAAATCTGTGGTAGTGCAGCAGCTGCAATTGATTTAGTCTATTTATGGCCTATAGTGCATCTCCCTAATGTGTGTATCCAGTCAGATCACTAGACAGTCGGTCACTGACTGTAACACATTTTAATTTGTAACACTCAAAGTTGAGCAGGCACTTCTATGTGCACGCATGGGATGATGTTGAGACCACAACAATGTCTGAGAGGAGATGAGTGTTAAACACGAAGTATGCTCATATAAGACAAACAATAGTACGCATACCATAAATAAATTATGCACATACAATTTATTAAGTCCTTTTTTGTCTATCTTCCAACAGTGGTTTTGACCGGAGCAGACTCGGTAAACCCAGATTTGAAAGGGGAGACCGGAGAGAACAGAGGCAAAGTGGCAGTAGTGGAGGATACAGAGGACGAGGAAGAGGACGAGGAGCTGGAAACAGACCTCAACTCTCCGCAGAAGAGCTGGATGCCCAGTTGGATGCTTACAATGCCAAGGTGTGTATTCACAGGAATGTAAAATAAATAAATGTGTATTTTGAGCATACTGTGCCTAATGACAATTTAATGATGTGTTTTTTTTTGTTTTTTTGTCTAGTTCCAGATGGACACCAGTTAGGAACTCAAAAGATGCTGTTCCTGTTCGATTTTTAAACATTTTGGACATAGAAAAACCAATCAGGTTAAACTGATATTGTGAATCAGACCATTTTACGTATGGACCATTATGTATTGATTTTGTAGCAATGTTTTCTGCAGCAGTTTTTTTTTGTGTGTGGGTGATGGAGTTTTTTTGTCCACCGACTCCTGCTCTTTTCCTCATGTGTGGACAAGTACCATGGACTTGCAACAATTTTTTTTAAAAACTAAATTCAGTGGCTTGAGGGCCTATTTAATGTACCGTTAAAATGTTAATCGATATGAATTCAGTCACTTGTACTGTATGGTCGACATTATGATGTATCTGAAAGGGTTTTGTATATAAACAATATGCTGAACTTTCTCTCCTGTGTTAACTCTGAAGGGGACAAAGGGCTGGGGATGTTTCTGATACAGAAACTACTGTATGTGTGAGTTTAATCAATGTCAGCAATAACATGCCTCTACAAAGGTTTGCATGCTAACTAGCTAGCCCTGGCCTGATTGGCATGTCTCATTCATTCACATGGACACTGTAGTGTCCACTGTCTTAAAGTACTGTCTTTAAAAACATAATGTACACTGAGTCTATTCCCCATTCATAAGAATGAATGTTTATCTTATAATTTGCCTATTGCACTTTTTCTTAAAAAAATTGGTCGAGTGATATGAGTAAAACTTACTTGGGGTTTATTTCTTTATTGTGTTGTCGGTGACAATGGCTTTAAATATGGAAACATGATGAAAAAATATATTTAAAACTCAAATTGAAGCAGAACTGTTTCACTGAATGGTGTCAGAGTGAGTGCAAGTGTATATAACATGTAAACAATATGGTGTGATGCATTGGTAGAGTTATAAGTCATACTGTATGTCATACTGTCATACAAGTGTGTCATTCTTAGGGCACCTTATGTCACTTTTTCCATTCATGTGTATGTTGAGTGTCACTATAGATACCTTAATTTGATTCCAAAATGTAAATTGTTAATCGTAAATTAATTTCTTGGTCATTTCCACTGTTTAGTTCTGACTTGTTAAACAGTGGAAGTCTCTGGTTGAAATTATGCAGTTGTAATTAAGTTTCAGGTGTTAAAAATGCTTTTATTTGTACAGTTGAGTTTTTGTTAATTTAACATAATTTTGTCCATTTTTAACACGGAACTTAGGAAAGCAAAAAATAGCAAATAAATGCATATGAACTGTAGATACACGAAACTGTAATTTTGACTGGTCAAAATGACGTCACTTGTATCTCTCACTCTAATTCTAGATCAATTTTGGCGATTAAATTAAAAAAAGGCTTGCCATAGGCGCCTCTACGTCATCTACGTGCGCGCTCCCTGTCTCCGGGAGACGTGTCGCGCGGGCGCTCAGTTAACGGGGCGGCGCCGCTCCCTTGTTCGCCATAGTTGCTGAGGAGCACCGAGTAACGGACCGTCATCGCGGAGGCACCTGGACTCGCTACAGCGTTTCATAATATAAAGGTTAGTATCCTGGAATGTTGATACACGTAATGACACAGTTTGAGGAGAGGTTTTAGTGTCACGCGCCATTGAAACAGTTCGGACTTGACTCTGCCGCCGTTAGCGAGTGATAACTTGGCAGGCTAGCGTTAGCCGCCGGCTGTGGTTAGCCCCGCTGGATTGTTGCCAGCCACTTGTCTCAGCCCAGTCCCACCCTGGATGGAACGGTCGGCGACAGGAAAAGTTGAGCCCCCTTCTTAATTATAAATCCATATTAACAATTGTACTTATAATAGGAACCCAGACACGCTTATGTGTGCGGCTCACGGCTCCTTGACTGGCGTGGTGTCAAACACACTGCCTAATGATAGACTGTTTTTTCGGAGAAGAAAGAAAATGCTATGTCTACTCGATTTTGATCGAACAGTATAGGGGAGTATCGCTTATCGTGTTAAATAAAACGCAGTAATTTGAATTTCTTTTACCGTGATAATCGTGAATGGGGGTGGACATTAATCTTTCACGTGAGTGACTTGAAAATCACTAACATACTGTCACTGTGATTTATTTTTTATTTTATTTTATTTTTGTGCCACAACAGGGAGCCGCATCATTCCTCGTTACTCGTTATGGTCTTATTAAACTAATTATTTTTCACCAAAAATTTGTGATGTTTCTGACCAGTGTAGACAGGAGGCTACGCCTGTTTAAGAATCTAAAGTAGTAAAAAATTTAATTAAAACTATTTTTTTTTTAAATCAGTTGTCAATATCGCGAATCGCAATTATTTTTGTCAGGACAATCGTGGAGGGATAATTTTAATATGTTCCCATGCCGTCTTACTGAACATTGGTACTGTTAGCTCGCTAAATAGCCTCGTCAGTCATGATGCTGTTTTATTGCTATGTTAGCTGCAGTTTCGCCTCTTGTTAATCTTGTCAACACATCTCTGAAGCATTTTCTTAACATGATAAGCTGGTTTCTTTGTTGTACTGATTTCTTATAACAATGCATCATGGAAAACGTTATACTTGCATGTATAATAGAATAGAATATATTGTTGGGCTGCAACTAAATTAATTGATAAAACAATTTTGATGATTAGTTTCAATGTGTTTTTTTTAAATAATTAAAACCAGCTTTTCAGCTTCTCAAATGTGAATATTTTCTGGTTTCTTTGCTCCATATAACAAAGACACCATGAAAACTGATTAATTTTGGCTTGTGGACAAAGCAAGATATTTGAAAGCATCATCATTTTGAGGTTTGGAAACAGCACTTGCTAATATTTTATGGAACAAAAGTTAAAAAAAAAAGTAAGGAAATAATTGACAGATTAATCAATTATGAAAATAATTGTTAGTTGTAGTTCCCAAACACTGGGTTGGGACCCATGGAAGGGCCGCAGGAGATTCTTTTGCGGTCCCCAAACAAATTTTCTGAACTTTCCCAACCATTAAGTGAAGGGTGATATGTATGTGTTTTTAAATAGCATGTCTAAAATGAAGTTGTAATTCATTTACTGAATCTTCTGCAAATTATTTGTTTAACAAATCAAAATATTAGGTGATACAGGTATGGCTGTAAATTAGTGGCTACATAATGCTCAAATTTGCTCTCGTAACAAGTTATATTATATTGGGAAATGCTTCCCTTTTCTATAACATTGCTGATTTTAGGAATGATGATATTCGATTAAGTTATACTGTAAATTTGTATTCAGTTTTAATGTCTTTCTGCTTTGGTTTTGCTGCTAATTTAGTCATTGAGAAGTCGAAACACACCCTTTTTCCACTGCAACAACATTGCTTTATTGCAAATCTTTGAACATCTGTTAGACCATAATCCTCCTCTTAAAAAAATCAGTACAGCTAATGGCTGATACTTTTTTGCCCTATTTGATAAAAATCTAACATTTTTATTTTACAAGACAGCTTAGGTTTGATGAATTAGCCTGACTGATTAATAAGTTTAACATTTATGACCATTTTAAATAATTTTCTGCTATCTTAACAAGAACACCTTTTTAAATGAATCTAAAGTTAATAATTGAATCTAGATTTACCTCAGATACTGTCAATATAAATCCAATGTCAATGCTTCTTGTTGCAGTTTTCAAACCAACCGTCTTGTCAATTCTCTGCCCACCAGGTGTTTGTTGTGCCTGCCACTTGCATTTAGAATAGTTTTAGAGTTTTTCCATTTGTACGAAGACATTTTCTAAAATTATGTTGTGCTTAAAGAACGGAAAAGAAAATATCATGGAGGGAAATTTCTGTTTCTGTGGGGATATGGCTCTTATCTAAAGTAGAGTCCTCAGAAGAGGCTTAGGTTTGCACATATAAATCTCAGACCCTGTTAGTCGTCAGCCTCCTTTGCAGTTTGTCTGTCGTCTGTCTTTGTGAATTCAAACTCCCATCCTCCTGTCTTGCTCAGTGAGCAGTTTGCTGGCTGGAGAATCCTCTCTTGGAGCTGGGTGGGGTGGGCCTTTCACACGCTGGCTTCTAGTCCATTCCTGAAATGTCTTAATGTTGCTGCTTTTGTTTGACACAGAAGCACTCGATGAGACCTTCTGTATAACTTTTATTCTTGTCTGTTTTTTTGGTCTCACTCTTTATATCTGTTTTGTTCCTACTGTGCAGACAATGGCCAAGCAGGACATGCCCATATTGTAGATTAAAAGGGAAAAAATCATGAATCGTACACATCTCTCGTTCCTTGAGAACATTGTTCTGCTTGCAGCTGCTGTATAAGCTTTTCCATTAAAAAGAAAAGGAAAGAGGAACTCGAAGGTTTTGCAGCACAGTGACAGAGGCTCTAATGGTGGCAGTTACATAATGAATTCACTCGAAGACCCCCTCCCCCATCTGCATTTCTCCTGTTATTACAAATGGCTCTTATCTAAAGTTTGGCTGTTGTGTTTTATATCAGATTTGCAAAACAGTGGTGCGCGTGTTAAACTCTGGAGTGGTTATTCGACCTAACTTACTGAGTGTGCACAGTCATTCAATATGGGTTGAGTGATATTTGAAACCAGATCTTTATTACCCCAATGAACTAGCCTTATGTACAACCATATTTACATTCATCCTAAAATATATCTTAGTTAGTCAATAAAAGGGGAATATGATTATAGACAACCTGGGCAATTCAATATTTACTACTTTTTGATGGTTCCTGTCAGGTGCAAAAATCTCTGTAGTGGTGAAATACTATGGAGGGAAACCTACTCATTTGGAGTTTACTGCTTACAGCTGTTTGCATTGACAGTTGCAGGTCTGGGCAGGCGGAGATGTGGGGAAAGGTATTCTCATTGATTGTCACTTCATACCAGAATCAGTATCTGGTCTTTCACTGGTTAAATGTCATTGACACGACAACATCAGTTAGTAAAAGCTGTGTTTCTCCTTATTCTAATTTTGCAATGTCTCTTTGTTATGCTTTTAAATTCCCTCACTGTGGGATGCTCTATTAGCTCAGCTGAGACCTTCATTTCTGCTCTGGCTCAGGTTTTAAAGTGGCTGAGTTCAGGTCCTTTGGTGCATGTCCTCACGTTGTCTTTCACTCTCTCTCTCTCTCTCTATTAAACTACCATGATAAAATTATTGTTAACATTCTCATTTTACCACAATTTATTCAGGAGTGTGGCTGTAGAAAAATATTTTAGTGCATTCCCTCTGTGGTTGCAGTTGTTGTGCAACATTGACTAAAAGCCAAATGCATGTCTGCTACTATCAGCCAACTATTGCAAATTCTCAGAATATCCTGATAAATGTTGTTAAGTCACCAAAACATAATTTTAGTTTTATCCAAAAGTTTTATGTATGGATCTACATCTGCTGCAACATTAGTACGTAAAATATTATGTTCATTTCACTACAGAAGAAACTAAATTACATACATCAGTATTCGTTATTGATAGTCCAAGAAGTCAAATATTTTGCATGCCTAGGTTCATGTATTTAACAACATTACATTTTATGTCATTAGTCTATATAATTATATAAAATTAGGGTTTTTCAATAACTAGTTACTGAAGACAAGCATTTTTTTTAAATACTTTTACATACCATTTAACAGTTTTATTAGTCAGAGTTAAAAAGGAAAAACAAAAGAAAATGGCTAAATGTACGGGCCAAACATTGGCATTAATTATTGGCTCTCAGTTTCAGGGGTGTGAATCACTAGAGACATGATATAGTATCACAATATCACAATACGGTATCACAGTATCATGATAATGCAAATCACTGAGCACTTGCGAAAATCATATTTTTGTGATGTCACTTAATAGCGCTAGTGTGGGTGAGCACATGGCACCCTCTAGTGTACTGAAACACCATTTTATTCATTTATTTATGTACTTTGCTAAAAAAGTTTAATGTTTATTTGTAACATCAGATAAAAAATTGTAAGGTAAAAAAAAAATTGATACTTGGTGTCTCAAAGGCGATATAATATCGCTGAGCAAAATATTGTGACATTGTGTTTTGACTTTTCTCACCTTGAAAAATCTGGATTCTCCTTGAAAACCAACAAACAATAATCAGAAACCAGGTCAGTTGACAGATGTTTTCAAGTAAGTGGCTCCCGTGTCAGTAAAATTTTTCTTGCTGTCTGTGTCCATTCTCGTTTATCGAGGTCGTAGTTCTCCACATGCCATTTAATCAGTATCAGCTGCACTTTAGTTGAAGACATTTCAGCTCTAATCTGAGAAGCCTCTTCACAACAGAAGATTAGAGGTGAAACGTCCAGTTGCCTCTCGATATTTTCTGGAGTAGCCGTTTTCGCTGCAGGACATGTCTGCATTCTAACTTCCCATTTGGCACAACAGTGAAGAATTTATTGTTTCCACTGAGCAAACTGAAATGGCTCTCTGGGAGAAGCAGAGCTCAAAACAAAAATGAGTTATTGATACTGATGTAGTTATAGGAATAACAATAAACAACAAACATTAAGTTGTTGCAGCAGAGTATAGCTCTGTGGGATAGACTTGAATCATCATGGTTTGGGTTCTTTGTTTGGGTCTCACCCAGGGGTTTTGGGTCATATTGTGCTGTAGTCTGTAAGTCTTTTGGAATAAACTCTGCTCTTCCCGTCTTTGTTACATTGGGTTTCTGCAGCATATTATCCCCTGTAGATTAACTTCCAACGCAAGCAACGACCCTATTGTAGGGAAAGGGGGAAAAAAGTTTATTTGTTGTCAAAAGTTACTCAAACCTCTCAAAAACTGTGCATGGATTTTCAATGTGCAAAATTATTTTCTACATATACTTCAGATTTCTCCTCACTAATCAGCATTCTCCATCTCACAGTAATAGCTTTACAAAAAACCTGTATACAGATGTGTGTTAAAGCTGCAATTAATCGCTTACTAAATTAATTGGCAGCTTTTATGATAAGTGGTTCATCAGTTTGAGTCTTTTTTTTAAAAAAATTAAGAGTTATTGTTCAGTTGTTAAACATGAATATTTTCTGGTTTCTTTGCACTGTATAACAGAAATCAATAAAACTGAATAATTGTTTGCATTTGAAACATCATTTCCAAGTTTGGGACACCGATCAGCATTTTTTTTTCTTAAACAAGTAATCCATTTTACAAGAAAATAATCACCAAAATAATGATTACTTTTATAATCAATTAATCATTTCATCCATAAAATGTCAGAAAATGTTGATCGGTGTTTTCCCAAACCTGGAAATGATGATGTTTTCAAATGTCTTAAACCAAAATCATTTAGTTTTTTAATTATGTCTTTGTAATATGGAGCAAAGAAACCAGGCATTATTCACATAAAAGACGCTGTAAAATAAGAAAAAAAATAATAATGTCTGGGCCTGTGAGGCACCGACCCTCAGGGGATTGGCTGTGTTTCATGTGATGCATGACTCGTTACTTCCCTCTCTCCTGGAGGTGATGGCATTTCAGAGAACTGAGCTCAGATGATATCACACAACAGAGTCAGATCATCAACAGCAGTTTTTAGATGAATGCTGCTGAGTTACCAGCGCAAACTCGCAGTGCAGCAACTCATACGTTAAACTGAACCGGACACTTAAGGGCTGGCATCGTTGTTGTTGTCATGTGTTTGTCCACAAAGAGGCGAGTGTCTTTTTGGAAATAATATCAGAAGGAAATTTTTTTCTTAGGAATGAGCTGATATGATACTTGGTTTGACACTGGCCCAAATAACTGCATCGGACATCTGGGAAAAATAAAACGTAAACTGGCCATAGACCTAAATATTATTCTGAATCTGACTGCAATATTTCCTCCCCTAATGTTTCAAATTTAAAATCACACCTACTAAGTGTTGGTATCACTGTCTTGTTGTGGGCTGCTTAATTATTCTTTATGGCAGAACAATATTTTTCTCAGTTGGAGAATCATGTATATTAAGTGTAAATCAACACTGCAAAAGCCACATGAGGGCACCAGCACTACATTTACCTTTTTCTGTTCTAATCTGACATGGACAACTCTTGTCTGTCCTGTGTTGCTTGTTTGTTTATTTGTTAATTTGCAGCATGTATGTATGTATGTATGTATGTGTTGTTGTTGTTGTTGTTTTGTTGTGTGTGTTTGTTTGTTTGTTTTGGGCCTGTTGGGACAAATAAAGTTGTCTGAACTGTTGTTAATACCCACTTGTTTTCCCTTCCCTTCCCCTCAGAAAATGGCTGAGGATGACGAGGTGACTCCGGAGCAGCTAGCAGCCATCGCCGCCGAAAATGAAGAACCAGAGTTGGTGAACTACAAGCCACCGGCCCAGAAGTCGCTGAAAGAGATCCAAGAGCTGGACAAGGATGATGAGAGCCTGCGCAAATACAAGGAAACTCTGCTCGGTTCTGACATCTCTGAGGCTGGTAATGCAGTGTGTGTGTTTTTGTGTCAGAGAGCGAGAAAAACTGACTTAAATTAAGTAGTGAGTTACCAACTACATTTTAAGTGCTACAGTAAGGAATTATTGATATGGTAATCTCACGATAACTCCTCCCTAACAAGTCCATGGGTATCACAATACTTTAAAAAAAAAAAAAGAAAGTAGGAGGAAAAACATCTGTTCATTAAACAATAAATAATTAAAATGTGAAATTCCATTGTCAATTTTCGTGTCAAGTATATACCCGGAGTACTTTGGTTGATCAGGGTGCTTGCACTGGTCTTGAAACCAGTATTGTTTTGAAACGCTGTTTTCCAGGCCTTGAAAAAGTCTGGAAAATCTTCTAGCTCGTAGAATAGAGTCTGCACAAATGCACAGAAAAACACAGATATGATTTGTTATATCCAGTCAAAGGTCATGTTCAACTTTGTGAATGTTATTGTCATTCAACTTGTTCAAAAGTTTTTTTTTTGTGAGTTAAAGTGATAAGATAAAGAGAAGTTAGGTTAAGGATTGGGGGGGGGAAAAAGATGTGAGTGAAAATATGGTGAATTCTACATACATTCATCCATCCATTTAATAATTCATTCATCGGCCAAACTGTCACTTCTGTTGTGACATTAACGTAATATTTTATATTCTCCCATCATAACCTTTTTTTTCATTGTGCAAAAAAAAACAAATAAATAAATAAACATAAAAAAATATATAATAGTTGGTGAGGGTGCTAGTGTAGAGGTCAAGGAGGTAGCAGCACAATCAGCCTTTTATTCATCATTAGTCATATTGAGGGATTTTGGTGGATTTTCTTTGATATATTTGTAAGCTGATATCATGCATCCATAACAAAGAACTAAGAATGAAAAATCAAAACCTGCATTTATCTACCTCCTAGGTTACATACATTAGATTTAATAGTTAGCTGTTAATACTAGCACCAACCTATTACACTGTCTACTTCTACTCCAGGGACAGTGAAACAACCTATACATTTTTTTAAATCTTGAAAATGTGTTTTTTTCCCTCAGACAATAATCATATTGTTGATTTCTGCCCTGATAAACCTGATTCTCTGTTTATTTCTCAGATCCCAATGATCCCAAGAGTTCTCATGTCCAGGTGACCCGGATGACTCTGTTGTGTGACAGCGCTCCAAGCCCCCTGGTCCTGGACCTGCAAGGTGAGTCTCTGTTTGTGTTTCTGTATACAGTGGATTCATTTATATATTTGTTATTTACTTACTTTGCTTATTTATTTATTTTTTTAAATAAAAGATGCAATTAAAAAAAATATGGGTGTTACATGTTCGTCAGTATTAATGGGTTTTTGGCTGATTAGATATTTGCATTACCCGGTATTTGAACAGGTGTACCTGGTAAGCATATGAAGACTTGAGGTAGAATAGCTATGTGATGACATGTTGTGACTTGTAATTCCAGCACATGCTCCACATACTGTATCATTTCAACACAAATGTTTTTCTTCTACAAGCTTTAGACACAAGGAACAGATAATTTTAGTCACTTAAAAAATGCTCGCCTTATTAAATCTATGCTCACTTAAATCTATAATATCCGAAGCACATGTGAGCTGTTTATTTTCACTATTAGACAGAATTTTGCCACCAAAGGGAAGTTTTTAAACTGTTCGCTCCCCTGCAGCAGTGTCCATAGAGAAAAATCGTCATTTTTAGCTTATGTACTCTCAAGAGCTGCTGGTCTACTGCTGCCTTGTTTGGTCAGTTTTTGCAGTTTATGCAAATCCAAATAAAGAATTTCAAACACTGAAGTCACAAAATATCATGTTTGAACTGGCCGAAGGAGGCAGCAGTGGATCAACAAGTCCTGAGCTCCCAGTATAAAGTCACTGAATTTATGGGTGGAATTTGGTGTAGGGAATGAGCAGTTTATAAAGTGATTAAATATTCAGTTAATATCTTATGTAGTTAGTCTTTTGTTAAGCTTTTTTGGTGGTGTCCCGTTTCCTTTGGGTTTTAGGTTCATTAAGGAGGTTGTTGTATGTCTCATTGCATGTGTGTGTGTGTGTCAGGGTCTTTATAGTGACGAAGCCCATTTGCGCTCACACTCCTGTGCACGGCAGCTTTCAGCTCGTGTCAAACACAGCCACACGGTCGGTAAATAATTATGTCAACACATCACTCAGCCTGACACTTCTCTCAAAGCCTGTTTGTGCTCTTCCAGGATTACAAAGTTTCACCACCTGAAAAGTCATTAGTCAGGAGGAGGTGATATTTAACAAGGAACAGATCTTTTCGTCGTCAGTTAACAAGTCAATGTGTGCCTGGCCCTGGATTTTTCAATATCTGTTGTATTTCTTGTCCGAACGACATCAAAGTCGTCACTGCACGCGCTGGTGCCCTTAGTGGGTCGCCTGCCAAGTTTGAAGCCTGTCAGTTATGTGAAAAACAGACAGATGAACGTAATATCTGTTGGCATTGAATGCTTTGAGGTGTGGCGGTAGTGACTTTTTTTTTTTTTAGCGTTTCCTACAGATTTTTCTCATCCAATCTGCGTCATTGTTGTCACTGCACTCACTGGTGCCCTTAGTAAGTCACCCTCCAAGTAGAGCCCTGCACTGGACCCGACGCAAAACAGTGCGGCGCGGGACACATTTTGAAAGCCTATTGCGGGCGCGGGCGGGACCTGGACTGCACAATGCAGGAGCGGGCTGGTGGGATGATAAACTGCAGTCCCGCAAACTAAATATGAGTGTAAAATAAAATATACAAATGATTAATGTATGCCTATCATACATAATCTGTGCTGGATATTTTATTTGGCATAAATTAATGTTACCACTTTAAGGAATTATGTGCGCGTGTTTTTTTTTTCCCTAAGCCAATGAAAAGACCTTGTGTGAGAAACAAAGCGAACGTTCCCATCTTGCGGGATTTGCAGGCGGGAGCGGGACAAAATATCGCAGATGCGGGCGGGAACTCTACCTTCAAGTTTTAAGACTGTGAAGTAGATGTCGAACAATCGTTGGCCTGACTGATTAATGGGGGCCGATATTAGGCATTTTGCCAATTATCAGTATCTGCGTTTTACTTACACAATCACCGACATTATGTAGAATTTTCAGTAGCGGTGTAAGTTCCTTAGTTAGTATAGTTATTATTATTACATTGTTTTTTATTTATTACTTTGACATTAAGCTTTTTTTATATGAAATTTAAAGCATCTAATAAAATTTGCTCTTTAGGTATTGATTAATATTAAAAGCATTTAAGCAAAGTCAACATTTTAACATTTTGACTTAACATTTTAGATTGTCATTTTTACAGTAAACACAGGTTCCAAATATCAGTTAGCTGCCTCATTAACTAGTAATAATTTATACCGATATCGGCCTTGAAAAAACAATATCGGTCGATGTTCTACTGTCAAGTGGCCTGTTGGACAGTTAAACGATTAAAAAGGCAGACGTTCCTTAAAAATCACTAAAGATTAGACTTAAATTTTCCAGGTGCTTCTAAAGGCCTTGGTTTGACGACATCATGAAGTCGAGTCGTATTTAGGCTGAAAACATTGAGAAGGTTGTTAAGAAAACTAAATATAAACTATTGACTTATTGCAGGATTTTGTTTGTGGCTGCAACTAATTTGTCAATTATTATTTATATATATCAGAAAATATTAAACTGTTGGCCATTGCTTGTCAAACCTCGAAACAATGATGTTCTAAAATATCTTGTCTCCAAAAACAAAAATTATTCAATTTTCATGATTTCTTTGTACTGAACAAAGAAAATATTCACCTTTTTAGTGGTTTAAAGATCACAGAACTTGTTTTAATTATAAAAAAGAAAACATTACATCTATTAATCAATTATAAAATAAGTTGACAATTAATTTATTAATCTTTCCAGCCCTCATTTTGTCTTCTAATAGTAACATAATTGTGATTGTTATGTGTATTTTCCTCTCTCTTTTGTTTTTAAACAGGAGACCTGGAAGCCTTTAAAAATCAGGCGTTTGTCCTGAAGGAAGGAGTTGAATACAGAATAATGATCAACTTTAAGGTGAGAGCTGCTTTTATTTATTTACTGCTGGAACATCCTAAGAAGTATTCAGTCTCAGCAGTAATGTTTAATACATAAGTTCACATTTTTATTGAACATCAGACTTTTCTGTTCTGTTCACTGTGAGGTTTAGATCATGTTTTTAATCATGTGTCTTGTCTCCTCAGGTGAGAGGGGAGATTGTTTCAGGTCTGAAGTATGTGCAGCACATGTACAGGAAAGGAATGAGGAGTGAGTGAATTATTTTTACTCTTCTGGAAATCTTTATTTAACAAGAAGTTACCATTTTGTTTTTGCTGAAATCTCACTCCTCCTGCTTAACTGCTGTGCAGTTAAATGTTCAACTTAAATGCTCCAAAATCAACTTAAATGTCCCCATCAATTGTTATTAATAACAATAATTAATATTAATTAATGTGATTAATTTCAAATATTCATCCTGTCATTATTTTTTCACCTTTTTACTTCTTATGGAGGATGATTTTTGAACATAAATGTGGCTAAAAGTTCAATGCATTGAGATTTAGTTTGACTTTGTCTGATGGTTTCAGTTTCTGATATAGAAAACAGTTAATTGTGGGTAAATAATGAAACATGTCAGCGAGTTTAGTAAAACCAAGGCTTGCAAGATAGCTTAAAAAACTGTCTCCAATTTAGCATTGCAGAGGAGAGAATCAGATACATCAGGACACATCTGATCTTCTCACACTACACTGGAGAAGAACTTTGGGTTTTTAAATGAAAAAAAATAATTTGTGTTGGTGGAAAATGACATGTAAATGTGTGGTTTTTTTTTTTTTTTTAGACGATTTTATAACTTTGATTAAAGTAATGTTTCCTTGGCCTGCATTACTGAAGGTTAGTTTGATTAGATTTCATCTTTTAATGGTTGTTTTGCTGTTTGTCAACAGTTGATAAGTCGGACTACATGGTGGGCAGCTACGGGCCTCGTACCACCGAATACGAATTCCTGACCACGACGGAGGAGGCTCCCAAAGGTGCACTGGCCCGCGGCAACTACAACATCAAATCCAAGTTCACCGACGACGACAAGCACAACCACCTGTCCTGGGAGTGGAACCTCAACATCAAGAAAGACTGGAAGGACTAAGAGAGGCCTCGGTGTTCGGCCGCCGCGCTCGTTCCCCTTGTTCATCCCGTGCTCTGCCTCCACCATTTCAGCCTTCTTTTGTTTTCACTCGGTCGTGCAGTGTCATGCCTTATTTCCCGCTTCGTTGTCTTAACACCCTTCCCACCGCGTTGTCAGCACTGGTAGCAGCAGCAGCAGCAGTAGCAGCCTCCAGCATCTCTTCACCTGCCTGATACTTCACTAGTTTCACACCCCCCTCACTCATCCAACCCCACGCGCTGTCATGTAGCACCTTATCTCCTCGCACCCTCTCCTCCTTTTTTTTTTTTTTTTTTTTATTTCCTCCTGTTTCCTCGCTGCTTGAAGAGATTAACCCCTTCCAGCCTTTCCAGAACGGTGTCTTCCTCTCTCAGTATCCAAGTACATGTGGAAACGCTACTGTACAATCAACTTTTGTTTGCCTTTTTTTTTATATATATATATATTATATTATATATGATTGTATCAATTGTTGTGTGACGTGACTGTATTCACTTCACTGTTTAATCAGCTACTGTGTTCATGGCAGGCCCCACCACATCCACCACTCCCTCCCCTGCTTCTACATCCAACATTCCTTTGCCTGCTGTTTGTTTACCAAAACTTGCCTTGGGGGAAAAAAAACAGAAGAATTCCGAGCTGCACTAAAGCGTCTCCCTCTCTTCCCAAAGACCTCGTTCAGACTTCGTGTTAACATCCATCCTGATTGTGACCCCACAGATCCAGTCACAAAAACCACATTCGGTGGTGGTTTAAGGACATATTCCTGAGCCTGTTTAGAGACGGACTCCTCCACTGAAGTCTTTTAATGCAGGGTCGCAGTTTTACACTACGAACGCTCGCCTTATTTCTAGGGCTGCAGCTATCGAATATTTTTGTAATCGAGTATTCTATCGAATATTCCATCAATTCATCGAGAAATCGGATGAAACATACTTTTATCCCATTACTTTAGCTTCGCTGTATTCGCTGTTTTCAGTCCCGGCGTCTGCCATTCTGTACAGCTAAACTGTCCACACGTTCGCTTCCGTCTTCTTCCGTTTTGTAGCCTGTGACGTAAAGCACATTGCATCACACTAAAAAGAATCCGTGTGAAACGTGACCTTTAAATGTAATTAAACGAGGCTTCGAGGCAGAGGAAATTTCTCAAACATTTTATTTCATGTTACAGTAGCGCGAGTTGAGCTTTGACTTACTTGAGGTTTTCCGGACACATCTGTACAGATTTTTTTTTTCCCTTGCAGACAGTCATGATGTCTGTCTGTATTTGACTAAAGGGCATGGGAAGCCAGATGTGGTCACAGGAGACACATTTAAATACCAGGAGTAAACAGTATATGTGATCTGACCTCTGAGGACCGTCTCCTCTTCATCAGTCCCCTGATTCGAAGCAGTTTGACAGTATTTTTACTCTATGGTCACTAACTTTATTTCATGTTACAGCAGTGTGAGTCAAAGTTGGATTCACTTCTTCAGACATTTTAAAAACCTGCGATTATTATTCTCGCACAGTCATGTTGTCCGTCTGTATTTGAACAATAGGCAGGGGAAGCAAGATATGGTAACAGGAGACGCATTTTACTCCGGAAAGTGAACAGTCTGTATGTGGAAGGATGTCTGATGCTAACACCAGGTCTGAACGCGGTCTAAATGTGAGGGACCTGGGCCAAAGTGAACACGGGAGTGTAAATTCAAAAGGGTAGCTGCCTTACGTATCGATAAACTCTTCTCCTTTTGTGACGAGAGGATGCCTTCTGTGCACGAGCGGCGCTTCCTGTCAAGAAATCTGTATATCAAAGGGCTTTTTTTCTCTTGCTACCACGTCACCTGTAGCCCTGTCGTAGTGGAGATTGTTTGTTTATACAGGTTACTCAGTTACAGCTCTGCACATACTCACCGTCCGCTCAATAACAAACAAACTCACCTCATAACTGCCGGAGAATTCACGGAAACATACTTTATTCTGTTGAAAAAGAAAAGGAAAAATTCAGTTCTGTTTTTCTGAAATAATGACCAAGTTTTACTTTCCTTTTAAATACGCCTGTCTTTAAGTACAATTCATAGTTTGAGACAGAAAATGTCCAGATCTACTAAACATTTCAATGTTTCTCCAAGATCAGTTCAGGAAAAATTCTCATTAATCCAGAAAAACAAAAAGTTTCACCACAAATCTTATTAATTTGGTAAGACAATTCTGAAAAAATGTAAAAAGAAATCGGAAAAATTGTCTAATTAATTCAGAAAAACAGGCACATCTTTTGCTTTGTCAACATGCTTCAGTAGGATTGAATGTGAAAAATTAGGAAAAGAGAAAGCAAACCTAGAAAAGGTCAACACTAACACAAATGTTGCTGCTTCTTTTTTTTTTTTAGCCATGAGGCCTTAGCAGTGACTACGATGACGTGGAGGAAAAACGGCAACAAACATCACTAATTTAGCCTCATTTTTAAAAAAAAATGTGTTGCCTTAATCTACACCACCCTCATAGATGACCCTCCCCACCCCCACCCCCCTCCCCAAACACACAGATTGCATAATAACATAATAATAGTTTGCAGCAGTCAGGAAGTAAGTGTGAAGTCGTAGCGGAGAAAGCACAGGAAGAGGCGGAGCCAGACACCGTCTTCTGCTGCTGCTGGAGACCTGGACGGTGTCTGGTCTGACCTGTGGTGAAGACACCGACAGTGAGGACGCGAAAAACTAAACTGACCCACGTAAATAAAAACACTACTACAAAGAAAAGAAAAAAAAAACAGATGACCAGTCACACTAAATTGACTTTTATTATAATGTGACCTTGTTTATTTGTTTGTTTCCTGTCAGTAGATTCTTTTTTTTTTTTTTTTTGCTCCATACATTCCTTCACATTGTACAGTTTGTATAAAATGGCCGTCATGCTGGTGGGGTTGTGTATGCTGTCGTCATCTGTGATCGCTCGACTCAGTCAAATAAAGATTTTGCTCAACTCGGCCTCGGAAACTTTGATGCTTTTGAACGTCAATAGAATCACAGTTACCTGGAAAAATCATTTTACTGTGTATTTTCAGGGATTTTTACCTCAGTCTATGAGATTATGTTTTCATCTGCGCGGAATAAGAAAAACTCTTAAAAATGAGATAAAAAATTGTATTATTATAATAAGGAACTTTGAAAAATAGTATAATAAAGACTTTAAAAATGTGTTATTATAATAAGAACTTTTAAAAAAGTATAATAAGGATTAAAAAAAACTGTTCAGGATCATAAAAATTATTTTTAGTATAAGAACTTTAAAAAAGCCTCAGTATAATAAGGACTTTAAAAAATATTCTTTGTATAATTTAAAAAAGAAATCTTAGTTTAACAGGGAATTTTAAACTGTCACACTATAATAAGGACTTTTAAAAACAGTCTTAGTATAATAAGGACCTTTTTTAGGAAAAAGTCTCTGTATAATAAGGACTTTTTAAAAAAAATCTTTGTATAATAAGATCATAAAAATTATTTTTAGTATAAGAACTTTTAAAAACAGTCTTAGTATAATAAGAATTTTTTTAGGAAAAAGTCTGTATAATAAGGACTTTTTTAAAAAAAAGTCTTTGTATAATAAGATCATAAAAATTATTTTAAGTATAAAAACTTTTTTTTAAAAAGTATCAATATAATGACTTAAAAACAGTCTTAGTATAATAAGTATTTTTTTAGGAAAAAGTCTCTGTATAATAAGGACTTTTTTAAAATAAGTCTTTGTATAATAAGATCATAAAAATTATTTTAAGTATAAAAACTTTTTTTTAAAAAGTATCAATATAATGACTTAAAAACAGTCTTAGTATAATAAGAATTTTTTTAGGAAAAAGTCTCTGTATAATAAGGACTTTTTTTAAAAAAGTCTTTGTATAATAAGATCATAAAAATTATTTTTAGTATAAGAACTCAGTATAAGAGTCTCAGTATAATAAGGAATTTTAAAAAGTAGTCTTAGTATAATTAGAACTAAAAATGTGCTTAGTATAATAAGGACTTTTTTAAAGAAATCTTTAAAAAGACATTTTTTAAGTTATTATACTAAAACTATTTGTTAAAATTCTTTATTATACTAAGTCATTTTTTAAGTTCTAATTATACTAAGACTATTTTAAAATTCCTCAGTATACTGACATTTTGTTAAAGTCATTATTATAATAAGAATGTGTTTTTTAATACCTTATTATACTAAGACATTTTTAAGGTCTTTATTACACTAACACCCTTTTTAAAGTCTTTGCTATGCTAAGACAGTTTTTTAAAATTCCCTATTATACTGATATTTTTTAAAGTGTTTTATACTATGACTATTTTTTAATTCCTCTTTATGCTAAGACCTTTTTTCCATTAATATGCAAAGACTTTTTTGAATTTCTTGTTATACTAAGACAGTCTTTTCTCTTAATACACACAGACTTTTTACAATTCCTTATTATATGAAGAAATGTTCTTTTAATTCCTTATTATACTATGAGTTTTTTTTTAAATTCCTTATTATACTAATACTATTTTTTTAAATTCCTTATTATACTAAGACATTTTTTTAAATTCCTTATTATACTAAGACATTTTTTTAAATTCCTTGTTATACTAAGACATTTTTTTAAATTCCTTGTTATACTAAGACATTTTTTAAAATTCCTTATTATACTAATACTATTTTTTAAAATTCCTTGTTATACTAAGACATTTTTTTAAATTCCTTGTTATACTAATACAATTTTTTTAAATTCCCTATTATACTAAGACATTTTTTAAAATTCCTTATTATAGACATTTTTTTAAATTCCTTGTTATACTAATACAATTTTTTTAAATTCCCTATTATACTAAGACATTTTTTAAAATTCCTTATTATACTAATACTATTTTTTAAAATTCCTTATTATACCAAGACATTTTTAAAAAATTCCTTATTATACTAAGACATTTTTTTAAATTCCTTATTACACTAATACTATTTTTTAAATTCTTTGTTATAGTAAGACACTTTTTTAAATTCCTTATTACACTAATACTATTTTTTAAATTCTTTGTTATAGTAAGACTTTTTTAAAAATTCCTTATTATACTAAAACATTTTTTTAAATTCCTTGTTATACTAAAACATTTTTTAAAATTCCTTATTATACTAATACAATTTTTTTAAATTCCCTATTATACTAATACTATTTTTTAAAATTCCCTATTATACTAAGACATTTTTTAAATTCCTTATTATACTAAAAAATTTTAAATTCCTTATTATACTAAGACATTTTTTAAAATTCCTTGTTATACTAAGACTTTTTTTAAAAAAAATTCCTTATTATACTAATACTATTTTTTAAAATTCCTTATTATACTAAGACATTTTTAAAAAATTCCTTGTTATACTAAGACATTTTTTAAAATTCCTTCTTATACCAAGACTCTTTTAAAAAATTCCTTCTTATACTAAGACATATTAAAAGTCCTGGTTAGGTCAGTAGCTTCTTCATGTGATGCTTAGCTAAAGCCTTTATTCCGTCCACAGTTCTTTTTTTCCGTTTTCTTCCTTCGTGCACTTACTTGGTTTGTTGACGTTGACGTTGGTTGGAGTCTGTCCGGTTGGTTCTGTGTGGATTGCGTGAGCGTGTGCACGTGTTGACTCTAAGCTCGAACATGCGTCAAATAAAATCGAATGAACTTAAAAAGTACAAATAAACCGAGCATACGCGAATGTCACTCGAAAAAAGTAGCGTTCTATACTGTGTCAGTAAGTGTCGAGTCTGAAAACAAAACGGAGCAGAGCAGTAAAGACTGCGTGCGCTGTCAGTCGCTTGAATCGATCCGATAAAGTTCTTAATCGATTCGGCCTCTCGTGCGCATGGGACCGGCCTTCCGGGTGCCCTGAAACGATACTTTTTGTGGCCGCCATCATCTTCTTGTTGTGTTTGTTTTGGTTTGTACTTAGCGCGTGCTAGATTAAGGAATCTATGCGCATGCGCCCTTTCTTCTTCTGTTCTTTTTCGTGTGTCCGGTGCGTGTCCGGTGGCTCTGTCTGAGTCTGTTTACAGCGCCACATGTAGGTGTGGCATATGTATTACATCCATTTCACCATGTGTTCCGTTCCCATCTTTACGCGACGTGTTTCTGATCAGTTGTCGGTGTTTACGCGATTTTTTTTTTCCAGCCCGCATAAATAAATAAATAAATAAATAAAAATATCGTTGTGTTGCCGTGTGTTCGTAACCTCAGTCTCTCAGCTTTTGCTGTTTGTTCGCACACCTGCGTGCAACTAGTGCCTGATTGTAAAGGCCTTTGGTTAATACCACTGGTCACCACCAGATGGTGACATTTCCCATCAACTTAAACGGGTAACTAAAAATTATTATACTAAGACATTGTTTTGAGGGCTAATTATATTAAGTCTATTTTTTTAAAAATTCCTCATTATACTGAGACAGATTTTTAATTCCTTATTATACAAAAAAATTACATTTATTATTATAGTAAGACATTTTTTAAGTGCTAATTATACTAAGACTATTTTTTAAAATTCCTTATTACACTAAACAAAAATTTTAAAGTGCTAATTATACTAAGACTATTTTTTTAAACTCCTTATTATACTAAAACATTGTTTTAATTGTTTTAATTTCTAATTATAATAAGAGTATTGTTAAAAATTCCTTATTATACTGAGAGCTTTTTGTAAATTCCTTATTATACTAATACATTTTTAGTATTTATTATACTAAGACATCTTTTTTAAATCTCTTAATATAATACTATTTTAAGTTCCTTATTTTACTAAGACATTCTTCATCCCTTAATACATTAAAGAGGACATTCACTGGAAAATGTCTGATGTTTTTTGGTGTGTCCCTGTGTCCTTCCCGTATCTAAACATCACTAAAGTGTCACAATAAACACTTCAGCCACTTCTGAGAAAGAAGGGCTTCTCTGTTTACCTGCGCTCCAGCAAGTGGTTTTGAAAAGTCCAGTTTAGTTACGTAACTAGCACATTTGCCGTGCAACGAACCCTCCCCCAACAGCTACTCCTGGTCATGGACGTGAACATTCAACCTGAAGAAGAAGAAGAAGAAGAAGCAGCACCGTGGAGCAGTCAGTCAGCTGGTGGCTGGCCAATCACAAGAGACTCAGTGTTCTGGGGGGCAGGCATTAGCTCAGAAACAGAGTGCCTGTTCAGAGGCCATTAAACTGGCTTAATCTGAAGAGATTATGAGGTTTTTGACCATAAATATTATTTAATTTATCTAAGTAGATCATCAGTAATCTCAATTTTTGGTTAAAAAAAAAAAAGACCATTCTGTGTGACCTTTAAGACAGTTTCTCAAAATTCCTTATAATATTAAGATTTTTTAATCCACGTTTTTCAGCTTCTTAAATGTGAATATTTTCACTTTTCTTTGCTCAAAGTAAAGAAATCATTAAAACCGAACACGTTTGAGCAACTCGTCACTCTAACATGATACAGCAGACTGAATGGAAAGGTCAAAGGTCACGTATAATCACTTGTGGAAGAAAAAATGGTCAAAAACAAAAAAGGAAGAAACGGAGCCGTCGTCATTTTTGCCCAAACTGTATTTTATACTGAACAGAGAACGTTTACCAAAGCAAAATAGAAATATTACTTACAAATGCAGATTTAAAGGCACAGCATCAAAATACAATTTGACATGCACATTTCTTTCTCTTTTTTTTTTTTGTTATTGTTTTTTGTTTTCTTAAAAAGGTGGAGTAAACATTCCAACACTGATCGACCCATCAGGTGTGTCTGTTCGAAAACAGCCGTCCATCACAGGGTGAACACTTAGCTTACGGACTGACGCGTCCAGTCAAAATGGCAAAGTGAAATTATTCCCGACTTTTACAGTACAGTTTACAGAGCAGAGCGCAGTTTCTCCAACACAACGTCGGGGGGGGGGGGGGGGAGATGCAACACTTTTACGATAAAATCCAGTTTCTCTGAGAATGCCCGTGAATCATGAGCTGCGTCCGACATCTGAGATGAGCGCCCGAATCTCTGCGACACGACTGCAACACCCCCCGCGTTTAAATATACATCTTAAATATACATTCAGCGGAGCGGGGAGGGGGGGGGGGAAGGAATGGCCGCACAAAGTTTGGTCCACCGTTACAAAACAGCAGTCAGCTGAAATAAAACAAAACAAAAGACAGAAAGCATCGACCCAAGACTCGTCCTGAGAAACAACACGGCCCACATGAGGATGGAGGAGGAAGAACATGCTAAACTGCTTTTTTTGGCACGTTAATGTATGTTATTTGGTCTTTTGTAATAACCATCGACCCTATATTAACATATACGCAGTCTTCTGGTTTGAAAAGGGCCAGGAAGTTGGATGTGTGCAGCAATTAGCCACCAGGGGGCGACAATGCTGGTCGCAAAAAAGAACTCAAGTTTGAATGAAAGCAAATGGCAAATGGCCACCGACTATATATATATTAAAAAAAAAAATCAGAATTAACATTTTAAAGCCTCAAGATTCGTGATTTTTGGACGGAGCCATGTTGGGATTTTTTGGCTCCTATTCGAATCCCACACTGGTGTTCACTAACTTGTGTCGTACTTTACATAACTTATAAAACCGGCATCGTATTCTGTTGACCAAGAGCTGAAACGCGCAAACAATGACCAGTAACTCAGTAAAATACTCACGATACAAATCAAGTAAGAAGTTATTTGAAGCTCATTTCATCATTAAAACTAAATGATTTTTTTTTTGTGGACAAAACAAGACGTTTAACACACAGATCAACACAGAGCGAACAACTAATTCCACAGATTAATCTGTTATGAAAATAACCATTACTTGCAGTTCTAATCGTTAGATTCAGCTCTTCTTCAATAAAACATGACGTTGATTTTGTAAATTATGTTCCCAACAAGAGGAAAATAGACGAGAGATCACAGCGGACAACTGTGTGATTGACAGCTGGTGTCGTCTGTCAACACCGTGTCGGGTAAGTTGTGAAACTTGTGGCGTCACAGTAAAAGGCTTGTTTTCCCAACTACGCCTATTTTTATGTACAGCCTCTGCTCTCAACTGGCATTTAGTTTAAAATCGAAAAATCGAAAACACATCCGTGAAGTCACACTGTGCATGGCTTTAAGTCTCATAATACAGAAATTTATACAAAGTCTCGCAGAAGCAAAGCACATAAAATATTTCCAGTTTTTCTTATTTAAAAAAAAAATAATAATAAAAAAAATACAACAACAACAAAAATAATAAAAAGGTAAAATAATATAAAAGTGGATGCGGGCAGGAACATCCTGTCAGTCCACAGCAGGTGCAGCTTGTTGTACAGTAGATTTGCCAAATCGTAAAGAGAAAGGCCCAACACAAGCTAAGAATCCTGAAATCTAGACATGTTTTTTTCTTTCAGTTACTGTTGAATGTGCTCTGCAGGTGTTTGATGCTGATTCCCTCCGTTCCTGGACAACAGAGAAATCCTGTTAATACTTTTTTTTTTTCTTTTCCCCCCAGGTTCATCTGGAGAGTTTGCTGATGACTCGGATCAGGGCGGCGTTCTCGTCCTTGAGCCTCTGGTTGTCTGACCTCAGGTCACCCAGAACCTACAGGGTCACAGAGCGCGGTCGTTACTGTCCGAGGAATGCACGTCCATCACACGACTCACAAAGACACGCCATGCTTCTCCATAATCAACTGTCTCTTTGCTTTGACTCTTCACCCGTCGCCATTTTGTCCTGTGGTTTCTGGTTTTTCACTGCAGTTTTTTTTCCTCCAACTTTATTAGTTTTTCATAGTGAGTGCAATAATAGTTACGGACGTGAATTTGAAATTAAAAAGGTCTTTACAACTAAACTAGGGTTGCAAAACGGCGGACAAGTCCTGGTAAATTTCCAGAAAAATTCCCATTGGAACTTTTGTTTGGGAATTTTGGAAATATTCCATGTTGAAAAACTTCGATGGGAACTTCAGTTTGAGAATTTTGAAAATATTCCACATTGGAAACTTTCCATGGGAAATTGGGAATTTTGGAAGTAGTCCAAATTGGAAACTTTCAATGGGGAGTTCAGTTTGGGAATTTGGGAAAAGTTACACATTGGAAACGTTCCATGGAAAATGGGAATTTTGGAAGTAGTCCAACTTGGAAACTTTCAATGGGGAGTTCAGGTTGGGAATTTTGGAAAAGTTCTACATTGGAAACGTTCCATGGGAAATTGGGAATTTTGGAAGTAGTCCAACTTGGAAACTTTCAATGGGGAGTTCAGGTTGGGAATTTTGGAAAAGTTCTACATTGGAAACGTTTAATGGGAAATTGGGAATTTTGGAAGTACTTCTACTTTCTATGTATTAGTACTTTCTATGGGAACTTTAGTTTGGGAGTTTTGGAAATATGCCACATTGAAAACCTCAACAGGAACATTGATTTAGGAATTTTGAAAATGTTCCACATTGGAAAGGTTCCCAGGAGGCAGATTTATTCCCAATAAAATAATCTGCTCTCTCATCATCCTCCTCTTCCTCACATATACTTCAGACACTGGTTCAGTGAAATTAGATTAAGATGGAGCCTCTTAAAAGTGAATATTTTCTTTTGTCCATATAACAACAGACATTTTGAGGTTTTTAACACTGTCCGACATTTTATGGACCACTTTACAGTCCTACACTGAACATCTGTTACATCTTCTCTTTCGCTGGTTTTTCAAAAACCTCTAAATAAAGCCACAGTTGCTCTGTTTCTCCACGTGTCTCTCTCTTTAAGTCGAAGGTGAACAGACAGAAGCATCTGTGGTTTCAGCAGGTGGATGTGAAAACAGCCTGCCACTGTCACATTCTGCACATCTACCATTCCTGCACAGTGAAGTGCCAACTTCTAAATAATGTCACAGTCAGTCTGACACATTTATCGGTGCAGGGAAACTTTAACGGACCACATTTGACTCACGGATGAGTGATGTTTCTTTACACTCGTGTTTGTCGATGTCAAAGTCAGACGAAAATGTGGTTGTGTGGGATTAGAGGTCGATCGATATTAGGGCTGAAACAATTACATGATTAAACAATTATCAGATTAATTGTCAAGTATTTTGATAGTTGGTTAATTGGTTTGAGTGCTTTCTCTTTAAAGAATAAAAACCAGTTTTTATGATTTATTCAGCTTATTAAATGTGAATATTTTCTGGTTCCTTTGCTCCACATAACAAAGAAATCATTAAAAACGGAATAATTTTGGTTTGTGGACAAAACAAGACGTTTGAGAACATCATTTCCAGGTGTGAGAAACACTGATCAACATTTTCTAATGTTGTATGGACTAAATGATTACTCAATTATTCAAGAAAATAATCGACAGAATAATCAATTATGCAAATAAGTGAGTTTTACTATAGAAATTATGGCGTCTGATGGCCATATATTAAGATTTTTATTGTTTATTGATCACAACACTAATGGTCTGGGTCTCCCTTGTACATGTCTGCAATGCAGTGCATTTGTATACAGTATTTTCAATTAATATAATTTATGAAAAATGAAATCCATTAAACAGGTCATTGAAGGTGTGATTTATCAGCCTAACTGATTTATCGGTCTACTCCACTGTGGGTTTATCGGAGCGTCAAAGTTATTGCAGCGAATTAAATTAAGAACAGTTGTGATTATTACCTTCAGCTCGTCCTCCAGTTCCACTGCTTTCCTCTGGAGGGCCAACTTCTCCTGCGACAACCAGAGTGGAACCCGTGAGCAAACGTTTCACCTTCTCTTACTTTAAGTACAACATTGTAGAACGTTTTCCCCACAGAGGCTTCGGGCTCGTCTTAACCTCAGAGGTGTCGCACTTTTACTCTTACAACACGTGTATGTAACGTTCCAGCATGTCCTGATTAAACCTGGTGTAAACAGAACTTTTTCACATGTAAATCAGACACAAGTTCGACCAGTGACAATTAGGAGTCCACTCCAGGTTTAGGAGAATCAGGTTACTATTCCTGCGTCACTGTATTATTTCTGTGAGGGTGAAATGCCAGAACAGGAAGTGAAACTCCACGTTTGCTGGTCACATGTGGTGCGATCCAGTTGTTAACGGAGTTTCTTCAAGTTAAGATTTCCAACTCTTGGTGTTTTTCAACTACACAGTTCCTGCGCGATTCAGCACAGCACGGTTCATCTCTACTTGGTTTGGTATCAGGCATGTCGTTTTCCATTTGGATAGTTTCTCCTCGACATGGGCAGGGTCATCAGAGCACGACTGCACAAAACCGCCATTACGTTGTTTAATATGCAACGCAAACTAGTGACGGTCAAAGCGGTTCTTTTCAGTGAACTGAATCGTTAGAATCAATTCATTAAAAAAAAAGATGAGTTACTTCCTGCATGACCGGAGCACAGACTCCGTCTGACACAGTCGCTGAACTCAAATACGGCTGAACGGGTTGCGATTCGGCTCACGATCTCCGTCTTTAATACACCAGACTCCTCTGTTAAATACTGAGATTTTAGAAATGTCCTTGTTAAATGTTGGAGATTAACGCACGTTTTTTTTAAACTGATCTACAGTTCGTCATTGTTCGCTTTGATTCTTGCGTCGGGCGTCGCGCTCGTGACTCTTCGACGCTCTCTGACCAATCAGTGGCCGAGACGTCACATTTAGTATCGGCTCAGCTCGCTTGGAACCTTGCCAGAGCAGGTACTAAATAAAGTACCAGGTAACAGGTATTACCTCTAGTGGAAAGCAAACAAAAAAAATGAGTAGAGCCGTGCCAAGCCGTGCTGAGTCCGTGCAGTGGAAAGCACCATCTGTATTATTCGTTTCACATTAAGTCAGTCAGTACAGTTAACACTGTTCAGTTTTTATCCGTAGACGTGTGGCTACGTTGTGAACGAGTGTGAAAACAAATACTGGCGGAGACTTCTCAACTGTTTTCGTCTTGTTCTGATGTCTCTGAGGACATATTTAGTAGTTTGTTTGTTTTTTTTGCTGACTTCTCAACGGGAACACAGCCATCTAAAATAAAAACACATCAGCAGTGCAGTTAGTGGTTAGAAGACCACACAGAGTGAAACAAAGAGATACGTACAAATCTCTCCAGCTCCAGCAGGGCAGGTCTGTCTGTGCTGCTCTCTTGGTTCTGTCACACAGAGAAAGAAATTATTTAAGCATTTACAACAGGGACACAAACCTGCAGCATGAAGTAAAATCAATGCCTAATAACTGCCACACTCAAAACAGGTGAGCAATATGCCAGAAGAAGTAAGGCTCTAACAACTAATTTAGTTAGAGCCAACTATTTTGATGGTTATTTTCTCCAGTAATGGAGCAATCATTTGTTTAATAAAATGTTCCCAAACCTTATAATGATGTTTTTAAATGTTTTGTCCACAGACCACAATTAACCAATTTTAATGGTTTCTTTGAACAAGAAAATAATAACTTTTATGAAGCTGGAAAATCAGACAACTTGATTATTTAAAAGAAAACACTCAGACAAATTAATACATAACCAAACAGGGTTAAAAACTGCATGTGGAGATAAACAACTTCACTCCACTACTACACAGTAGAGCAGAAACTGAGACTGTGGTGAGAAAATGAACACGCTCCCCCTGGTGGCTAAAATGTGTTACTGCAGTAAGTTTTTACATACTGTAAAAAAACACACAAGACTGCGCTGCTTCTCTCTCTTCTCTGTCTCGCTCTGAGTGACCTTGTATTTGTTACCTCTTTAGGACCTTTTCTTGCAGGACCAGTAGTCCTCATGGAGACCAAAACCTGGTCCCAATGTGGCAGAAGCTCATTTCTAAGGAACTGGGTAAGATTTTAATTGTGGTTAGGTAAAGGTTAAGGCTAGGCATTAACTGGTTATGATTAAGGTTAGGGACAAGGTTTTTTTTAATGCCGTTCAAATTCATTTAAATCAGTGCAGTGTCCTAAGAAGAATAGCTGCACAAATCTGAGTGTGTGTGTGTGTTAGAAGAAAGAAAACTACATAAGCCTCAGTCATGAGGTTTTGCCTCATTAGGACCAGGTTTTGGTCTCCATGAGAACTGGTGGTCCTGATAAGGTCAGTGTTTATGCAAGAAAAGGTCCTAACAAGGTAACACACACACACAGAGTGAGGACCCTCATAGACGTAATACATTCGTGCCTAACCCTAACCCTAAAACCAGGTCTTAACCCTGAAAAAGCCCTTTTAAGGGGTGAAATAAAGTGAGGACCAGCCAAAATGTCCTCACTTTGTCAAAATGTCCTCACTTTGTAGGGTTTATATGATTTTTGGTCCTCACTCTGCAGCAAGTACAAACACACACACACACACACCCCACAGGCTCTTTAAATTTTAAAAGGTCAAAGACAGTAGCAAACCTGCCGAACCTGTCGGAGTCTCTCCAGCTCCACTTTGTTTTGGCTGAGCAGCAGCTCCATCTCCTGCACCTTCTCCTTCAGAGCCAGGTTGTCCTGCAGTACCTTTAAGTACAGCTGTACAAAGAAACACACACAGAGAGTCAGAGCACAGCAAACCTGCAGGTCAAAGTGTGACACAATAAAACACACGTTCATATGTGAAAACAGAGTTCCTGGTCACTTTTTAGAGAACTCGTCGTGCATCGTTCCTGCCCTCGTTCGTCTGCATCGACTCACTTTCAGGTGTGTTTTTTTTTTTTTTCCCACAAATGTGTACGATTTTCTGAAGAGAGAGGCATAACGTACCGTCCTGTAGTCAGCTGACGAGTCGTCCAGTTGACTCTCACTGCAAAGACACGCGGAAAACTTTTAGACCTCTGCCAACGCCAGCACATTTTACATTCATGAATCTGACATTTAGGACATTTTATCTGCGAGTGAAGTTGTGTGCATTTTCTTACCTGTATTTCATTCTATGACATTTGTGTAAAGCATCTTCTTTTTTTGACTTTTCAACATATACAGAGAAACATTTGACTTTTAAATATGTGAAACATCATTTTGTTTACTTTTAAATATGTAAATTATACATTTTTTGACTTTTACCCACATGTAAATCATCTTTTTTTACTTTAAACATTTATAAAGAATCCTTTTTAATTTTCAACATATGAAAAGCCTCTTTTTTGACTTTTAAACATACTCTATGTAAATAATATTTTTTGAATTTTAAAAATACACAAAGCATCTTTTGACTTTAAAATATGTGTAAAGCATATTTCTTTTTGATTCTAACCAGATGTTAGGTGTCTTTTTTGACTTTTAAATGCATAATGCATCTTTTCTGACTCGAGATACAGTATGTAAAGCATCTTTACTGACTTATGCCTGACTTGTGTTAATCACCTTATGTATTATATTGTGAGAGTTTGATTGTTACATCCATATAAACATCTAAATTCCATTCACAAACACAGGCCAAACAGGTGAGGACAGTGTTGCCCTTGAAAAAGAATTTGAACTTCACACTAAAAGTAATACAAATGTGAAATTGACACATGAATCCGAAAAAGTGAGACTCACCCAGAAGTGTCAATACTGTCTGCTTCATCCAGAAGCCCGTCCTCATCTTCATTCTGAAAGAAAAACATACACATTCAAATACCAGCACCATAGTTTTAAATATTTGAAGCTAAGGTTAAGATTAAGATTAGGGACAAGGATTTGTTTAGGCTTTTCAAATGAATGGAAATATGTTAGGATGCATCTGTGTGTGTGTATACATGTATTCATGTAGGGTTAAGACGGAATTAGGATTAGAATTAGGTTTATGTTAAGGGTTAGCTATGATGGTTAGGGTTAGGTTAAAGGAGGAAATACATTATAATTTAAAAAACAGGTTATGTGTGAGTGAGTGAGTGGCAAAAGGTTAGGCAAATACTAAACTAAGCAGGTCATCTAAAGAATATGGCATAATTTTGGTTATTATTCAGATAAGGGAGCTATAAGTCGAATGTTGAAAAAAATTCTGATCATGCATTTGTTGACCTAAAATAAAATCCAGGATGTTTTAAAATAAAAAAAATTATATATATATATATATACACACATACTTTTGTGTCAGTTATTTCTCTGTTGAATATATAAAATATATTTTTTTTGACTTTTCAACATATGCAGAGAAACGTTTGACTTTTAAATATGTAAATCATTTTTTTGACTTTTACCCACATGTAAAACATATTTCTCTTACTTTTAAACATATGTAAAACATATTTTTTGACTTTAAACATTTATAAAGTATCCTTTTTAATTTGACCTGAAATAAAATCCAGGATGTTTTAAAATAATAAGAAAAACTAACAAAAAACATACTTTTGTGTCAGTTATTTCTTTGTGAGGTTTTACCCACATGTAAAACATCTTTTTTGACTTTAAACATTTATAAAGTATCCTTTTTAATTTGACCTAAAATAAAATCCAGGATGTTTTAAAATAATAATAAAAAAAACCAAACAAAAAACATACTTTTGTGTCAGTTATTTCAGGTTTTACCCACATGTAAAACATATTTTTTTGACTTTCTTACTTCCCCTGGATGAACGATACCAGTGGAGCGTCTCTCCTTCCTGCCTCTCCTCCTGTCCTTCACTGCCAGACGTCTCTCTCCGTCCTGCTCTACCTGCTTCACCGGGTCCGTGTCTGCAAAACAACATGCAGGTCCACAGAAAGCACAGCTGAGTTTTGCTCAACTACTTTTGCTGATGGTTCAAAAGGTGTCTCATCACGTCACTGCTGAGATCCAAAGTTAAAAGGAAGACAAAGGTGCTTAATGTTCTCACTGAAACTGGAGCTCAGGTGACAGATTGATTTAAATTACTCTAAAATGTGGTAGATTAGTTTTTGAATGTAACTTTGTGATATGTGATATAAATGTATATCAATGTAGTCTTTGCTACATGTTGAGTTTCGAGTCCCACTGCTCTTTTTGTCTTTGTGAACCCGCTTTCCAGGTTAAACCGACATTTGTCGATTCATATAAAACCCTGTGCAGATCAGACAATGCTCGGTTCCCACAAAGTAAAAAATAAGGGTGGAGTGAAGAGAGAGGCGACAAAAAAACACAAGATGTCAAAAATAAACGAGTGCATGTGTAGGGTAGGTGCACTGACAGATAATCCACATCTCATGCTCATGAGAAAACCCACTTCCTCTCAAATGCACTTCAGAAAGGAAATACTAATTAAACAGGAAGTTAGACTATACACATAATGTGATGGGTAAACAGACAGGTTACTGTTGAAGCCATATCATACTAAAGAATCATGACTGAGATATGCACTGAACAAGGCATTTTGTCAGGAAAGTCAAATCAGAAATTTATTGAATAACCACCAGAGGGCGACTCTGCTGGTTGCAAAAAAAAAGAAACATGTTTGAATAGACATCTATGGGAAACCAGCTTCGACTTCTCACTTGATTCTCTAACGTCACTTAACATTTTCCTGTGGGGTTTCACAATGATTTTGTACACAGAAGACAAACAGGGCGCCCACACCTTGGTTGCCAGCAAATTCAGGGACCTTTCAAGGGCTTTCCAGGTCAAATTCCCTCAAATTCAAGGACTGAATGTGCCGACACAGCTTAAGATGAGAGGGCAACTTGTAAGAGCCGCTTCGCACATTATGTCCACTTTTACTGATTTGCAACACATTCTGCATCTGGACAAGTGATTGTCCTTGGGATCTTGGTCAAGTCACTCTTTGTCATTTGGAATTATCTTGGATTACTTTGGAATTTTCATTTCCCAAACATCACGTCATTTGCTCTCTCTTGCTTAACGGTACTCGCTCGTTGTTCTGCATGGAATCTCATGTCAACGGCAGAGAGAGAGACAGTGGACAGTGTCCACAACAACGCTAGTAATTACGACTCCACGTTTGTTCTGCGTAGACCTGGTCTACGTACATTACCTCAGTGCAGGCCTTGAAACAGTAGGTGGCATCATAACAACACATCAGTGGTGGGAGACATTTACCTCAATATAAACTTCTTCCTTGCACAGAAATTCAAGCACGTTCATGACCCGTGTCTATTTACATCAATATACAAGGACCTTGAATTTTTTTTAATTCATATTCACACACTTTCAAGGATTTCTAGGACCCTGGTTAATGCTCATGTATTTGTCCAGAAGAATTCATCTGGCTAGTAGAGCATCACATGTAGTGGGTGGTGAATTTTGAAAATCCTCGTTGCAGTTTGTACTAAACATCCCAGCTTTTTTGGAAAAAAATAAATAAATAAAAAATCCTCACTCACCCCTTTCGGCAGGCGTGATGGTGACGATGGGGCTGACAGGGTGGATGGTGCGAGCTGGAGGATCTGCGGCTTTCGCTGCAACCTTCTCGGCTTCTTTCAGGTCCGTCAGAGTCACACCCTGCACACACAAACAGCAGAAATAAAACCACTGGCAGCCCTTATGTTGCAATCTAACCTCAAGAGTTGTTTTTTTGCAAAGTGAAGATGCAATCTCTCTCTAATGTCGGTATAACTTAAAGATGGATTCACTTTAGACGCTTCTGTTCGCAGAAGACGTGATTCAAAGTTTTATAGGGCTGGTTCATTTATCGGTACTTGAAGGAACCCGGGAGTGAAACTGACTCGATGAGACTCGAGGTCTGTGTTTGTCCACAGGGCAGGGCCAAGCTCCCCCTTCAGCACAAACAAACACACTCATTTGTCTTTCAATACCAAGAACCCTCAAGGACATAATCCCATGTCTATTTGCTACCCATACCCTTAGGACTGATCATTATGTCAGAGGTGTCTTCAGTCCTTAGATTCGTGGCTCTTTTTCTTACAGTGAGATATAATTAAATTTAGATAAACGACATAAGTAAACATTGCAGATGCTGCATTAGGAACTTTATTTTGCCATCATAAAAAAAATAAATAACTTCCAATTCTGTTTTATTGTTTTCCTTTTGGAACAGCAATTAAAGTGAAAAAAAAAAGAGTGTTTAAATAATAATAATAATAAATTTCTAACAATATCCATCAGTTTTAAGTAGGGCTGCAACAAATGATTATTTTCACAATCAATTACTTTTCTTTTCTTGATTAATGAAGTTTGGAGGTTTTCAAACATGTCCATTAATAGTCCTCTAATTTATATTATGGTGTTCTCAAAGGTCCACAAACCAAAATGATTCAGTTTTATTTGTTTGTTATATGGAGCAAAGGAACCAGAAAATATTCACATTTAAGAAGAAAAAAACATTCAAAATAGATTCAAGGACTGAATTAATCTATTGATAATAGATTAATCACTGCAGGTCTGTTTATAAGCCGTACCTGTGTGGAGCGACGAGACTGTCTCATCAGCCGAGAGCGAGCTTTCCTCTGGGATTCAGACTCCTCGTCTCTGACTGGAGCCTGGAACCTAAACTCACAAACATAAAACAAAATTATATATTAAAAATACTATGACATTTTTAAAACTGTCCGAGTAAAGTATAGTTAAAATAGGACTGTTTAGTTTCAGCTGCTTTTCAGCAGACAGGGTGTTGAAAGATCACAACAAGTTAAACTGCATATGCTACCAAAAAAAGCGGTATACTACCCATAAGTAAGTTTGGGTATAAGATGGTGCAAAATTGTTTAAAAAAAAATGTGTTTGGCTTTTGCAGCCTTAAAATAAGATAGAAGGTGGAGCTTAAAATGCCAACAAAGAAGAACAACATCCTTTCTGGTTTGTGAAGGCCACAGTAGTTTCCTAATACGCCTTTTTTCTTTCTTACCAACGACTGCTAAAAATAAAAAAAAATGACTCCTAATTTGTGGTGCATCTACTACCTCAAGGTGGCAGTAGCAACAAGCATTTAGTTTGTGGAATGCACGAGTGTGTGCAGGAGTGAAGAATTTTAAGAGGTTGCACCTTAAAGCTGCTCCACTAAGCTCAGCTTAGTTTAGTCCCCAAACTAAAATCTTATTTTGTTTCTAAAGGAAGTATTTTATTTACGTTTTATTCTTCTTATTCAATTCAATGTATTCTCTGCTTTGTTTAAAAAACCCCTTGATTATGTTCTGAATTAGCGATGACCTAAGTATCATGTCATATTTTTTATCTGCTTTATCTATTGATATATTCTGCCATGTTAAGTTTGTTTCGTAACTAAATACCACACTGGATGTTTTCTCATCTTGCTGTGCAACAGCAGATCGACCTAAGGGTGTAAATAAAGTAACCTGAACCTGGTGCTGAGTGAGGAGTATTTTCTGTTTCGTACTTGCGTCTGTCAGCGTTGGGGTTGTTAGGACTCTCAGCGTTGGCGTCCCTCGTCTGAGGAGTGGGTTGGACTCTTGCAGTGCGGTTGGCCTTGTCCTGCTCCTTCTCCTCCTCATCTTTCTCCTCTGGTGTCTGAACACACAGAACAAGAGCAGCGTCAAGTGTCAGCTACTTGTGACCAAATTTTATGCTGCTGAGAAACAATAAAAATGTTTTTCATATGCTTTAATGCAGCCTGGGAGTCTTCACACCTGAATTTAACAATTTTCTCCTTATTCACAGGTGTGTTCTTAAGGTTGAACTGAACAAATAAAGTTTTCCAAATTGTTGACAGAAAAAAGTGAGCAGAGCACACCAAAATGTTTTTGGTGATACCGGTTATGCACAGTATTAGAGGCAGACTGATAAATCAGCCGGGCCAATAAACCTTAATCTTTTCAACATCACTCTTCGTAATGTGTATATAATGACTTGGAAGAGAAAGCAGACTGTGCTCAGTGACTTTTACCTTGTCAGCAGGACTCGCTGTAGACATGGTCGCACTCTCAGTGTCTGGACTAGACACAGTAGAGTTTTCTGGGAAAGGGGAACCATTAGCACATTAGCACATTTTGTGTGTGTCATATTTACAGAGAAAGTGTAGTACTAGTGGTCAAACTGTCAAACTGTGAACAAATGTATCTGTGAAGATTCTCAGTCATCCAGGTCATGGTATCCAAAGGTGTAGCAACAAAAAGGCAACTGGACTTAGTTGAATTTCCTGAAGACGTTTCGCCTCTCATCCAAGAGGCTTCTTCAGATCATCAGGAACTGAAGAAGCCTCTTGGATGAAATGAAAAGAAATTCAACTAAGTCCTGTTGCCTTTTTGTTGCTACACCTTTGTGAACGAATGTAATATTTTTACCAGGGCTGCTGTCTTTTTCTTCACTCAGCTCCAGGTCTCCAGAGACTCCCCTCTCTTTAGACTGGTCCTGCACGTTCATCTTATCTTTACTGCTCATCCTGCACACTGAACTCCTGGAAGTATTGAAAAGATCCAGAAAGGATTTCATTCTTCTTCATATGTGTAGTCAGCTTCCACTTAAAAACGCAAAACACTGTCTCTCTGGCTGGTTTGTCCATTCAGGCTGTTGTTGAAACATAGCAGCACAAAATGGCTGCCTCCTTAAAGCAAGGTCCTTGTCTAAAGTACATTTACAACCCTTGGTGACCATAAAATTCAAGGACTTTCCAGGTCCAATTCCCTCAAATTCTCAGACAGAATGTCCCAACACAGCTTAAGATGGGAGGGCAACTTGTAAGGCTCTTTTACTGATTTACAGCACGCTCTGCATCTGGACAAGTGTTGGTATTTGGAATCTTGGTCAAGCCAGTCTTTTTCATGTCAATGGAGATGGTGGGCTCTAATGCATGCTAAGAATATATTGTGTTCATGCATGCATAACTGTGTCCTGGGACCTTTGTGAAAGGATCTTCCAAAGATGCAGTCAAGACGGTCAGACCTGAGCTTGGAGTTAGAGCCAAGACTCGTGATTGGATAACTCAAGATGGATGAAAATACCAAGAGTGAACTGAGTTGATTTTCAGGAAAATGTGAAACAAAATGAAGGCATGCTGTTCATGGTACGGAACAATAGAAATGTTTTTAAATGGGAAGAATATACAAAATTTAAGATGAATTACAGGTAGCAACTGACCTTCGCTTTCTGTTTTGTGCATTTGCAGTGGCTGGCTGTTGGTTTTGCCTGTCAAGACTGGATTGTTCCTTACGCCACTGGAAAAGGAAGAGACACAGCAGTCAATGACAAACAAACAAACAAAACATGATTGCATATGACCCCAATAATAATAAACAGTTCCTCACATTTGCTTGTTTCTGTGAAAGCTCCTCCAGAAGTTCCTCGACACTTTCATCAGCAACATCAAATGGAGTCTGACCCTGTGACGTTTCAGAACAGTTACACTGAGTTTCCATGTAAAACATCAAAGTGCCTGTCAGGATGAATAAAAATCATTCCGAACAAAGATGACAACAGGAAATGTTTATTATTTTTGTGCCTCACCGCATTACTACGGGATTCCATATTGCACAGGTGTTCAGTCAGAATGCGACAGGCCTCCCCCTGACCCCAGTGTGCTGCTGCATGGAGAGGTGTCCAGCCATCAAAGTCCACAGCTGACACATCCAGGCCACACTGACACAGTATTCTAACACAACACGAGAGAAGAACAGCTACGTTTTATCATCCGGATAATAAATTGTAAACAAAATAAACACAAAAAGCAGCCACGGGTATCAAAAAACAAGTCAGGGGTGTTTACTTTAGAGCCTCCAAGTAGCCTTTGGCTGCGGCCACATGCAGTGGGGTGGCCCCAGTCTTGGGGTGTCGTACGTCAGCAGGTGGACCGTCAGTTAGCCAAGTGCGGGCATCTTTCATGATCTGTTCCTCCTCCATCCTCTTAGCTGCCTCCAGGTCCACACCTGGACATGAACAGAAATGTCAAACACGTGAGTTTACTGTTGTTCACTGTTAACCCAACTAACTCTGCAAATACAAGTATACAAGTACAAGTACACTGTGAACCGGTTCAGTCTTGGTATTAAGATCCACCCTGAGTGACCCGATTCACATGTAGTCAGTGTTAAGTTGAGGTCTAAACACAGATCCGATAACAAAAACCACATTCAGAGTTAATTTGGGTACATATGAACGCAAACTTTTCACTATGAAAAGTTATGTTTTACACTTCTCAGCACCCATAGATTTTTATTTTTTTCAATATTTAAAATCATAATTGTGTTACAGTAGTGTGACTAGAGCTTTGATTCACTTAGCTCCACCTGTCACTTGTGCCAATACACAGACACATTATCAACAGACACATCTGTGCTGTACTACTATTAGAAAACATAATTTTATATAAGCAAACAGACAAGACATCAGCATATATATATATGAATGCAGCTGCTCAGGTAAGGCCGCAATTCAATACCATTATTAGGGCTGCACAATATTAGATCATCCGATAACATAGCTGAATATTGCAATGACGATATCACTCGTGATAGACTGAGAGATAGAAGTACTTGATTTGCTATGTATTGATATACTATAAACAATAAGTGGAGGATGAATTATAAATATAACAAAAACAGACAAAAATATACTAAATTAAAAACAATGGAGGAATTTTAAGTGGAAAAGGTTTATAGAGGAAGTATATTTGAAGCCAGTGGCTCTTATTTTGAAAGCTAGGTTGAAGGGAAGTGATGAGGGGTAAGAAGACTGAAATTTGACGGTGTACGTGTGTGAAGAATAATCAAGTTTTGCCAGCTGATCATGCAAAGAGTGACAGTGCATTCACATGCACCGATATTTCAGCCTGGTTTTTACCTACAAACCCGCTAAAAACACACACTGACCTGAGATAAAACAAATGTTACTGCAAATGAATAGTGGAGGAAACACTGCAAGTTAAGAAGTGACACACACTACACGCTGTTCACTACGGGAGTGCACCACTGTCAACTGAATGTGTGGGAAACATTTATCGCAGCTCAAGCCATTGTTTTCTATATGCATATCACCCATGGTGATATCGCAATGACGATAGATTTATGATATATTGTGCAGCCCTAATGTTAATATCACATCTGAACTGGGGCTACGAGTGACTTTCAGGAAAAATTTGTCAGAAAAGTTACATTGCTATCCTCATTGGGCACAAAAGGTAAAACTAGGCAGGTATGCAGACAAAAGAAAATCTGCGTCAATTATTGGCCATAGAAAAATTAATCTAGGTTGAATTCTGAACTTAATAAACCCTGATCAAATTATATAAGAATCCAAACTGTGAAGCCTGTTCTTGTATATGCAGATGACATACCAATCTTCATTATCCCATACCTATTGTAACACTGATAAATCAACTACAAACAAGCCCACCATGGTGCTGCAAACTCTATATATTTAACTCGTCATATGCTAGAAACCCAAACGCAATATGCCAAATGTTTGGACACAAAAATAAATGATAAAACAACCGTTAAAGGGGCTGTGTGGTTGTCAGTGAGATCCACTCACCCTGTTTCTGAGTGTAATGCTGAAGAAGAGACTCAGTGGTTTCATCCAGAGCAATGTCCAGAGGAACATCACCGTCACAGTTCACTGCAGACAGGGAAGCACCGTGCTGCAAAAGGAAACTGGTGAAACAAAACACAGACAGTATGAGAATCATTTTAACTGTAGATACAGGACAACCACAAAAGGGAGGGCTGAAACATACACCCTTGTTTAGTGAAAACAAACGGTCTTATTCCTTCAAAAAAAAAAAGTCTAAAAAAATAACTCTTAAATCTTTTCAGTTGTATGTGTGTGTAGTGGGTCAGCACAATCATGCTTTAGCTGACTTGCTGTCCTGCCAACAACTACAACAATGTTAGTATTGTTGAATGGAGAAATGCTCTAGCACCCACGCTGCACTCTGACGTCCTTACAGTGCTACAGCAATAGGGCTATTATGTACTGCTCAATGTAGAGATGACTTATACTACACACTCTGCAATC
Source organism: Brachirus orientalis (assembly GCA_016785285.1). Taxonomy (NCBI): domain Eukaryota; kingdom Metazoa; phylum Chordata; class Actinopteri; order Pleuronectiformes; family Soleidae; genus Brachirus; species Brachirus orientalis. Next base: position 1,337,525 of record JAFBJR010000175.1, read on the forward strand.
TCAGGGTAGCCACAGGAGGCAGCAACATGCAGCGGTGTCCATCCCTCACTGTCAACCTGGTTCACGTTGGCACCGTGCTCCAAGAGGAAGGTCACTATCTCCATGCTGCCGTCTATGCAGGCCTGCGGGCAAAAAAAAAATTCAGAACGCAACCGAAAATGTGTCTCTTTCACCAACAGACTAAATGTAAATAAATGAAAGTCTAGGCGGAGAAAGTGCCCCACCTGATGGAGAGCGGTGATTCCATCTGCGTTAGAGCAATTGATAATGTCTCCCACATCTTCACCGTTGGTCTTATTGGATTCTTTGGCCTCCTTCAACATCACATGGGCCTCCTCTGTGTCACCACTAGCACAGGCGGCCAGGAACTCTGCAGCCCTGTCAAACCTCACGCATTTCCTGAAGACAGAGGACGCAGCCTAATAAATATCTTCGTAGAGGGAATTTACTCAACAAAAATACTTGTGGTCTTGCAAAACAGTTAGGAAACCAAGGAGAAAGGAGCGGGAGCAACACTGTTCAGGAAAACAAATCCAGTAAGAAGACCGAATCACATTACAGCAAAAAGCAGGATAAACCACTGCGATATTCTGTAAATTAATTGTGATGATATTTATCATTTTTATAATCGGCTTAAGTCACTTAACTTTGTTCCAAAAGTTTATTTATTTATTTTTTTGATGACCAGTTTCTTTTATTCAAAATGTAGTTAATACATTTTTATTGAAAGTAATGTATATGATTCCACTGCAAATGTAAACTGGAGAAAGGGACCCTTAGCGTTTGTATTCTTTGTTATTATTCAACAATTATATTTTATCAGAGGAATGAAAATTGGCTATAAATATTGTTCAAAAAAATTACTTCAACATATCAGTCAACCCCTATGCTGTAAAAATGTTGATCTGATACTGGCCAAAATCACTGGATTGGGTATCCGAGAAAGAACAAAAGTATAATCCACTAAGATCTGTAACCACTTAACATGACGTAAATGCTTCAATCAGCATGGGCAACATATCGTAAAGTAAGATGTTTGCCTCCACCATCAAGAGATAAGGACGTAATTTGAAATAATCTGGAGATATCTTGCACGCAAGCGAGGCTTTGTGTTTTTGTTTTTTTTTTAAATGGCCAATTACAAAAAGATGGTTAACACGTCAGGGCAAATGTTTTATTAACAGCTATGTTCCATGAATGTTGTGTAACAGACTGCACTGAGCTGGTTTTGGTAGAAATTCAAGATTGAGACATCAGTTTCTGACACAGAAACATGGCATCTAACAGACTGTACAAAATTACACTCACTGACCACTTTATTAGGTACACCTTATTAGTAGTACTCAAATCCGATTTTTTTTCTTTAAGACTGGCTTACTTCTCAGTGGCAAGGATTCAACAAGGTGACAGAAACATATACTTGTCAGTTGTAGATAATTCACAATTTGGATGTGTTAATCTGAATTAAATCCATTTGTAATGGCAAAGACTGCACATATCAATGAAAAAATGTGAAGTACTTTGTCCTAGAAATTATGATTTTTTTTCGACATTTTACATGACAATTGTGGACAGGAGGGATGTCATTGGGGATATTTGATATTTTCACTGTGACTAAGAAGAACCTAATTACTTATATAGGTTATACTTGTACAGACTAGCTAATGAATCGTACACAAACATGCCAGGATCAGCCTGGAAGAAAAAAGGGCTTCCGCTGGTTGACATTTATCGTGATAATAGTCCATATCGGCTAATTTGAAAATAATCGAGAAAACATTTTTTTTGGTCGAATGTGTAACAAGTGACGATATCAGGAGCTGAAGAGCTTGTTTGTGTCATTTTGTCCAAAGCCCACGCACAGAATTCCTCCTTTAGCAGCCCTTGACGTATTAGAGCTAAGCTAACTAGCTGTTAGCCTAGCTCTTCCTATTAAAACAATTGAACAGGAGACGGTTTCTTTACCGTCTTTTCGGGAGGGGGCTGACTTCATCCGAGACCGCAGACTCTGCCTGTTCCCTCGGATCCTCGGCCAGCTCCCCGTCACAGTCTTCGGCATCGCCCGGCCACCTCCGCCGGGGCACGGCGGACGCTTTGTCCGTGCAGGAGCCGGCCCAGCGCTTCAGCTGCTCCCGCCGCTTGGTCCTCGCCGAGTCCCCCATTTAATTATCCGCGGAGGACTGTGTTTATAAAAATAAAACATAGACTGGAAGGGGAAGACACACCCTCCATGTGTGTACTTTCACTTCCTGGTTCTTGCTCTGGACGTGGAGGAGGAAGAAGCCCCAGCGCGTCGGGAGCGCGCTGTGTGACGTCACTGTTTTGTAGTCAGTAGGTGTGAACGTGAAGGTAAATGGCCTGTCCCGCCTTTCGCCCGGTCACCTGGGACTAGGCAGCAGCGCCCCCCGCGACCCTCATGTGGAGGATAAAGACCGGAAGTATATATAGGCCACTGACCGGAAGCACTGAAATAGCTCCATACTCCACTTCCTGTCTTTGTGCGTCTCTCAGACTCCGATCAGGTAAATGCAACTTTAAAAATACATTGTTATACTACAAAAGTATGGAAAAGAATTGGGATTAAAACACCCTGACTTCTGAGATTAAAGTCAGAATTCGAACTTTTTTTTCTCAGAATCCTGGGATTAAATAGAATTCCGAGAAAACAGTCAGATTACAATTAAAGTCAGAATGTTGAGATTAAAGTCACAATTTTGAGGAAAAAAAAGTCAGAAGAATTCTGAGATTAAAGTCAAAATTCTCAGGTTATAGTTAGAATTCTGACTTCAACCTCACAATTATGACATTTTCTCAGAATTCTGAGGTTTAAGTCAGAACTCACATTAAAGTCAGAATTTGACCAAAAAAAAAAAAGGTCAGAAATAAGAGATTAAAGTCAGCATTCTGAGAAGGAAGTTAGAATTCTGACATTTTTCTCAGAGTTTGGGCTTTTTTATTTGGCTTAATTTTGTTATCCAAAAAAAAACAAAAAAACACATGTACTTAGGGTGAAGTCACCCTCGAGTTCACCACATTCGATTTGAGAAGTCAATAGCAACACTCTAGAGATATGGTTCTCAAACTGTGGTACGTGTCTTGGAGGCAAATTGGAAATACGGGTCTACTGTATATACCTGGGTATGTGATCGGAGTGGAGCTCAAGAGTTTGGATAGAAAATGAAAATAAATCACAAGAAAATAAAATGTCTAAGGTTAAAAATTAAATAATGCTGTGTGTATGAGTGCTTTTACTGACAAACAAATATGACAGAAGTGCTATTAATGGTAAAAGTAGCACTGTTTGTAGGGTGGCAATGTAATTGCATTTTATTTGTAGTCAGAACTCATAATTTCTGAGGTTATATGGCGTTCCTGACACAGTAATACCCCTTAACTCAACTTTTCCAACTGGGAGCAAACTCATGTACCATGAGTTAGGATTCCAAGATGAATGCCAGCCAACAAACACACAGATTACCAAGCTTTATAATATAACACAGCCAATGTTATGTAACACAAAATGCATTCCTTTAAAAAAAGCATTTATAATACAGAAAAATATTCCCAATCATCACTGGTGTACAGCTTTAGGAAACAGGAAGGTGCAGGTTTATGTACAAAAATCCGCCAACAAAGATCCACAAATTAAAAATAAATGTAATAAACTGGTGTAATATACCTGATATTACAAGTCTATGATGGTGGTTTACAGGCCTGTTCCTGTTGCCTGTCAGTCAGTTTTAATCCTAGTGTCAAACTAACGTGTAAACATTCCAACATGGACACGGGGGCAAATTCCACATCATGTTTCCCGTGACTCCGTGTGTTAAAACGCTGCAGTCTGGGAGCGACAGACAAAGAAGAGCCACTGATGGAAGTAAGTAATCTATCAGTGTGTGTTCAGTTATGCTGTTCCTGTGACAGGAAATGCTCACTTTGTAAGCTTTACTATTTAACAGCCTTGCAGTATTAGTGGCATGACAGCGTTAGTTGTTCGGGTTTAGGAAAAGAGAAAACAACCTGAATCACTGCAGGTGTATGGGAAATGATAGGAAGAAATTGTATAATTAATCTAAGTTCAGTTCTTGTTGTTTTCCCAGTGATGCTGCTTCAGGGTCACTGCTTCTTTTTTCCCCCACTGGAGTTGCATCTTTTTGGTTGCCGTTCTGATTTACATATAAATTCAACAGGAAAAACCATTTCCTTTCTTACTAAGTCATGCAGACTGTCAACAAAAAAACTCGTAAAGCCAAGTGTCCCACTATTTATTCAGCTAAACATATTGAAATGTAAAGATTTTGTGATACATTATTGTAAAATAAACCTGTCTGCTTTGCTTTGTGGTTATGGAGAAAACAATAATAATTAAAAAAAAAAAGATTTTTGTAAAACAAATTATGCTGAAAGCAGAACAAAAAAGTATCCAGAGGTTGTTTAAAATGAGGGACAGTCACCACAGACTTGGAAACTTTGTATATTTGGTTTGAAAAGCCAATTATACTTTGTATAATTTAATTTGTTATGTAGTCCACTAAACAGGCTCAAAAACTGAATATGAATAATTAAACAATGTAGTGTACTATTCAAAATTCAACTTCAAGCTTACATTGCTAATTATGTTCGTCACCATTAACATGTTTTTATACAAATTTTTGTGGATAAAGGTAAGAAGGCAATGGTGTACTGTTGATAAGCTTTAGCTTCAGCCTGCACCCATTTTGGTTTATCACTGATATTTATTACGTATTATTTAATATTATTTTCTTAGTTGAAACGCTATCATATCGTTCAGCAAATATATTGTATCATATCAAATGGTAATAATGTGTCTTATCATTTCATATTGTATAATTATATCGTACTTCACTGTACCATATATCATAATGTTCAGTTTATATATATATATATATCATACATTAAATCATATGGTATCATATCATTGTTTGATTAGGGTTTTTTTGTCTTCTTTGGCTTTTTTACATGTTCGAAATGAATATCATATCATATCATATCATATCATATCATATCATATCATATCATATCATATCATATCATATCATATCATATTATATCATCATCGAACATGTCACTCCAAAATCTCCCTTAGTTTTCCACTGAGTTGAGTGGATGTTTTTGCATTTCATGGCCTTCACTCATTTGTTCTGGAAATAAATGGATCAATTCTACTGTATGCATTGATCGTGCATATAACGAATACGCCCAATGACCCGAAGTCTGTGATAGTACGCTGTGAAATATTTGACTATATGTTGACAGTATATTACTGGCTAGGAGTTCTAATAGTTTGACAGCAAAATGACTGTGTGTATTAATATATTTACAATCAATAATTGCAATCTACTTTAACACTACGCAACTGTATCATTTTATAATGAACGACAGTAAACTATGGTGATTTAGCAGTGTTTTATATATAAACACTATTTTTACAGCAGCAGTAGTAGCATAGTCTTACCACAGTAAGTGCAAGTTTTAGTTGGTTTTACTTCTCTTTTTTCTATAATATTGTAATGTCTCCACTATTTTGAGTGCATTGAGGTCATGTATGTTGTGATTTGGCTCAATACAAATAAAAACTTGATTGGATTTCACATCACTGCCTATCAGACAGTGTGATTTAGCTGAATTGTGCCATATATAAACTGTATAAATCACAATAAAACACAAAAATAGTAGTATTGTATTCTAACTTATCACAGTTAAAGGCTTTCAAATGGACAACGACACACACGTGGCCTTGTGGCATCTTCAAATTTCTTCAGTTTTGAACTTTCATGTCAACCCACAGCAACATCTTCTCCACGCTGCTCTCGCTTCAGAATGCCTCCCCCCACACACACAGCAGCAAACGCCATCCCACCTCACACTCTGACTCAGCTGGTCCGACAGTGGCTGGCAGAGGACACGCCCAACTTTGACCCCGCCGGAGTGTGTGTGGGGTCACAGGAGGTCGAGGCGAGGCTGCTGTGTAAGACGCCACACAGCATCCTGGCAGGAAGCCCCTTCTTCACAGCAGTGTTCACCGAGGTCGGCTGCAGCGTGGACTGGATTTACCAGGAGGGAGCTGAGATCGGTAAGGTCAGGGTCAATCAAATCATAAAATTAGGGTAAAGACAGTCAACAATGTGTGGGTAAAGCACATCAACACAAACAGAGGAACAATAATGCTTGTGCCTATTAAAAGAATAATAAGTAGATCAATAAAAGACAGGATTAAAAGCTTAAAAAGACTCAGCAGCTCGTATCTGGTCTGGCAGACTATTCCAGATTTTAGGAGCTGCCACAGGAAAGGCTCTGTCTCCTTGAGAACACAAACCAAAACTAAAATCTAAAAAAAGAATTGCTATTTTTACTATCACAACTTTCTAGAGCTCCAGTAGCTGACTGAAAAGCGGCCATTTTGGCAGGAAGTGATGCCGTTCACAGCCATAAGCCCTATTCAGACAGCATTAGTTTCACATGGAGAGGTGGGGTAATTATTATCAGATTTTATTCCTGCCAGAACGTGCCATGTCACTAATCATTACCGGATGATGTCAGAAGTATTTAGCTTCGCAGTAGTTGGTCGGACAAGTCTGCGGACAAAACCACGGGAAAGCCGAACACCATTCCAAACCAAAACAAGGTCAGAAGCACATGTCAGGGTCACAGGACTTCTGTTTTCTTTAGGTAAAAAAAAAATCTATTCCCAAATGCTGTGGTTATGCACCATGGTCTCAAGCTTCCTCTGTAACCAACATTCTCCCTAAATGGAAATTAAACACAGCATTTTATTCCTGGTCCAATTTAGTGTTTTAGCCATTATAGTACACACATGACAACAGGATGTGGCGCCGGTTTGTCAGTCGATTAACTCCTATTGTGGTAGTTTTACTGACATTTCTTATGCCATATGAATTGGTCATTAATATCACAGACGTCCTGTAGTGAGGACATGTATGTGCCAGGTAATATGTCTGATCCCCCGTCCAAAGCTTTTGCCTGAATTTACTATGAGTTGACAAGTACAGTCGCATATAAAGGGTCAGATCCTGATTTTGCTTCTCTCACGTCCCGTGTTTAACCTCCACAGGTCCAAATGCCGTTACAGTGACCGCTGTGGTCAGAGGCCCAGCGAGGTGCCTCCTCCTCGGGGAGAGGCCGGCTCTCAACTGCCTGGCCCGGGCCTCGGGGATCGCTACTCGCTGCTCTCAGCTCCAGGCGATTGCAGTGGCAGGAGGATGGGACGGAGAAGTGGCCGGCACACGTAAGACCACGCCGGGCTTCCGTCTGGTGGAGAAGTACGCCATGCTGGTCGGTGGTGTGTCCATGCACAGACAGGACCTGAGTGGAATGGTGATGCTGAAGGACAACCATGTGTGGGCATCAGGAAGTATCAGAGAGGTGAGCAGCAGTAGGTAAAATAAAAGTGATAGTTGTGTTCATTAGTATTGAAGAAGGAAAAAAAAAAACAATGATTTTAGTTTTTATGAGATTTACCAGAATAATTAGTTTTCATCGACGTGGGTTTATGTCCTTCTGTCAGCAACTTCCGGTCTACACTTTTTGACAGATCATTCTGAATTATTTGTGATGAGTAGGTGATCACCCAAGTATGTTCCCATTAAATTATGGTTAAGAATCTACCCACCGATGACGTCACAAAAAAATATCACCTTTTCAAGAAATCCCTATTTGTTTTAATGGACAAAACTGTAGAAAATAAATGACTAAAAATCAGGTTTCAGTCAAAACTCATCGGATTTTAACAAACTTTGGTATGTGTATGTAGGATCATGTAGACCATCGTGATATGACATGTATGATACAATAAGAACTGATACAATACATTTTGGTGAGAAATATGATACAATATTATAGGAAATATATGATAGGACGAGAAACCATACACAATAAGAATGATACAGTATGAAATTATACATTATAAGAAAGTTGTATGAAAAAAATCTGAAAATAAACAACATGTAATATAATAATATATAATACAAAATGCAAATAATGATAAATTATATGATTAAAAGTGATACAAATACAATAAAATATACATTATTGTCCTTATAGAGACATTTTTTGGGTGGTTTTGTGGCTCTCCATACATCACAATCAACCAATGAATGAATGAATGAATGACTGTGTTTGTCCTCCAGGCCGTGAAAGCTGCCCGCTCAGTATGTGGCTTCAGCAGTAAGATAGAGGTGGAGTGTTGCTCTGTCGAGCAGGGCAGAGAAGCTGCGGCAGCAGGAGCAGATATCGTTATGCTGGACAACTTTCAGCCTCAGGTGAAAAAAAAAAAGAAAAGAAAATACATTTTCATTTTCAATACTTATGTCACGCTGCGTGAAATAACACACCTCTGCGTGGCTGACCTGCAGGAGCTCCGTGTTGCAGCTCGTTCCCTGAAGATGGAGTTCCCGACTCTGCTGATAGAAGCCAGTGGAGGCATCAACCCGGAGAACTTAGCTTTGTATTTCTCGCCACACGTTGACGTCATTTCGCTGGGCTGTTTAACACAAGGCTGCCCCGTTGTTGACTTTTCGCTCAAGGTCCAAAAGCCTGGTTCTCATTCAGGCCTCCTGAACACAAACAACACACACACACAGTTCAGTGCTCAGTGACTGACCAAAACAAAGTGTTGTTGTGATGAATATGAAGGGAAAGGTCATGTGTGTAGCTGGTAAAGTGATCTGTACTTGTTCATGTTGTCACATCCTGTGTGTTATCATCCGCCATTCGATAAGAATCAGAGCAGAGCAGAAACTAACACGAGTTTGTACTAATGCTCAAGCTTGTCTTGAATAAAATTGGTGTAATAGATGCAGATTTTTGTTGATGTTAAACAGTAGAAACACAATTTTTTTTGTTTTTATACTGGTAAAGTTAACAATGGTTCCATTCCAGGTTTAAGAGAGTCATGGCCAAGGGTAGGTCACTAACACCAGACTCAGACATCAACATTATGCTATGGTACAGTATGGTTTAGAATGGTAAAGCCCTGGGACAGGCTTGCATTTCGAGTGAGAACGTGACTTGGTCTGGGCTGTGACTGGTGGACACGTCGGCGAGATACATAGCGTGACAGTGTATTGGTGCGACGTTTTTGGTGAGGGCACAAACATAGATTTCAAGGAGATGCTGTATCGCTGATAATACATTTTAAAGCCAATATCGTGCCAATAATATCATGCATCCCTAATTGCATGATGTGCATCCCACATCTTATGGTGTTTTTCCACTCTACAGTTCCGGCACGGTTTAGCTCGACTCTACTCTGTTTTTTTTTCTGTTCCATTAGGGGTAGTACCTGGTACCTGGAACTTATTTGGCACTTGCTCTAGTGAGGTTCCAAGCGAGCTGAGCCGAAACTAAAATGTGAAAAATGGGCAGACTGCTGTCCACTGATCGGTCTGCGAGTGTCATCACTATTAGAGTTAAGAGCGCGACGTCCGACACAGGAATCAAATTGAATTATTGCAGAACTGTAGATAAGTTATAAAGATTTAAAAATCCTGAAAACATAAGGACATTTCTAAAATCTCAATATTTAACAGACGAGTCTGGTGTGTTTAGCGACAGCACCGCTGAAAGACGGAGATCATGAGCCCAATCGCAACTCGTTCAGCCGTATTTCAGTTCAGCGACTGTGTCAGACACAATAATGATTCTAAACTGATTCTAATAATTCAGTACAAAGAAAAGAACTACTTTGCTCGTCCCTCGTTTGTGTCGTATATTAAACAAGGTCATGGCAGTTTTATCTCTCCGTGTTTTGACGACCCCCACCCAGGTTGAGGAGGTATTACTGTATAGCAATGGAAAGCAACGTGCCTGATAACAAACTGAATACAAGTAGAGTCGAGCCGAGCCGAGCTGTGCTGGAATGGTGTAGTTTATTTCAGTGGTTCTCAGACGTTTTCTACCAAGTACCACCAAATATTGAGATACTGAAGCAACATCATAATCATTCACTCATCTTCTACCACTTTATCCTCTACATGAGCTGGTGCCAATCCAAGTTGACATAGGGCCACAAAGGGAATTTCAATTTAGAGCAGGGGTGGGCAATTATTTTTCCCAAGGGGCCACCGGAGATCAGAATCAGAATCAGACATTTGTTTGTCACAGCAGATTCAAGCTATCACAAAAGCAATAGCAAAATAGGCAATATAAAATATTTTCTATTTAAATAGTGTAAAATAGAAAATATAAAAAAAGTGAACAGTGAAATTAAAAAGATTCAGATTCATGTGTATACATATTTACATGGTATTGTGCAAAAGTGTCAGTCATTTTTTATATACAGATATTGAATATGTTATAATAAATATGGGTGATGAAGTGAGTTGTACAGACTATTTCACAGTGCAGAGTAACCAAGTGAGGTCTATGTGGAGCAGTGCTGATTGTACAGTCTGACAGCAGCAGGAAGGAAGGACCTGCGATACCTCTCCTTCATACACTTAGGGTGATACTTGTATACCAATGGGCTACATTAAATTCTGCTCAGTATTCATTTTATGTCTTTTCAAAGAGCAGTAAATTGTATTGTTTTGGTATAAATTGGGCAGCGTACAAACACACAATAAACAAAATTAATGGCAAGGCAGACTTTATTCATTTATTACTAACTACTGAAAATAAGAAACTACTCTTCTAAATAATGAATAGTACTATACTATACTGTGGTGTCGTGCAGTGAGTATATTATCTTACACCACTAACAGCGGCCACCCACGCAGTACGCATCTGTGCACTTACACACACACACACACACACGTTTGTGCTTCTATCTAACTCTAAAATCAAGTCTTAACCCTGAAAAAAGCCATTTTAGGGGGTGAAAAAAGTGAGGACCAGCCAAAATGTCCTCACTTTGTCAAAATGTCCTCACTTTGTAGGGTTTATGGGATTTTTGGTCCTCACTCTGCAGCAAGTACAAGAACACACACACACACCAACGGTGTGGATGTGGTGTGAATCTTCAATCTTTACATACAAGAGTGACAGAGCTTTGCTGTTTAGATAATAAGGTAATAAACAGGGAGGGAGATCATGTTGACACTGTTCTTAGTGTGGTCATTTGATATAAGCTGCACACGTTGTGTGGATAGAAGGAGCAGACAAGTCAGCTGATCTCTGTGTGTGTGCGTGTATAAAAGAAATGAATGAACGGAACAATATTATACACGAACGTTGATTCTGTCACCACGCATCGATCAGTGTATGGGAAACTCAGGAAACATTAGGTGCGCTCCAGAGCCCTGTTATTTACCTTTATTATTTCTACTTAACCTCACGCGGGCCAGTCAGGGAGGGTGGAAGGGCCACATATGGCCCGCGGGACGTATAATGCCCAGGTCTGACTTAGAGTGTCCAATATGCCTAATCCCCAATGGTTTTGAACCCAGATGAACATGCAACCGGGTTGCGAACCCTGGTCTTCTTGCTGTAAAGGCAAGAGTGCTAACCGCTACACCAATCATGTGGCCCAACACTATCATCACCAACGTTAAAATACAGCTGTGTAATTAGGTCGAGCAAACTCAGCTACAGACCAATGCAATGGCAAACTTTTTTTTTAAATCTCTAAATTATTGTGTTTGTAATTTATTGTTCGTAATTCGTCTTTTGAGATTTTTTTTTTTTGATGTCTTGACCAGGTCGCCCTTGTAAACGAGCTCTAGATCTCAGTGAGATTTCATCTGGTTAAATAAAGGTTAAATGTTGTGAGAACTGGCCTTTATTTCTTTTGATCGCTTCACACACTGACAGCATTGACATACCAAGTGTGAAGAGAAGAATTTTATTTTCTCAGTAATCTATAAACAGAGGAAGAAAATAATTTTTTTGTTGTTGTTGCAACAGAGTGAAGCATAGAAATGTCTGCAGCTCTGTTTTGGGCGTTCACAAATATTCACTGACATCTTTAACCCTTGACTTTTCAGTAAATGGAAAAAGAAAAAGTAGTGTGTGTGTGTGTGTGTGCAACCAGACTAAAAGGAGAAGTTTTTTGTAAGGAAAACAGAAGTATCACAACCCCCACCTGTTCCGGAAACACCCTCATTTAAGAAGCACACAGGAAGTATTGCGTCTACTTTCACATGAACCAAAGCGACAGCAGCAACAGCAGCTGCAGCAGCAGCATCAGTGTATGAAAGATGCCAGAGAAGCGTTACCTTTTCCTGTTCTCTGGCCTGTTGGCCCTGGGTAAGTACATTTTCTTAGGTTTTTGAAAAATAAAAAAGTATACTTATATATACTTATCTTCTAATATAAGAATATGTCATGAATTCTAATCAATATCTTCTAATATTTTAGTTCCATTTAAGTTTGCAGTTTCTCCTTAAGACAACAATTTAAACAGTTAAGGTCTGCAACACATTGAATAACTTTATAATTTTTATGAATTTATGAAAACTAAAATTTTACTAGTAAAGTTAAAGATCATTTATGTGTACAATGGGGGAGAATTTATTAGGATGTAAAACGTTAAGGTTAAGATTATTTTCTGATTTCTTTGGTTTTTGTAACATAAAATTATAAAATTTGCTATGAAAATACTTCAAAATATTTTTTAAACATTTTTATTTTAGCTTGCTCTTAAAGTACAGTATATTCTTAAGACATTAATTTAAACAGTTTATGTCTGCAGCACATTAAACAAATGATGCCATTAGGTTATTCAGGTTAATATATATAAACAAAACCAAACAAACTAACAAACAAAGAATAAAAACATATTTTTAGTAAATCCTGATTTTTGTTTGTGGTAAATAAGAAAAATATATGTTCTGAATTTATGACTAAATTATTCCACAGAAACTAAGATAGATGTAGTTTATACAGCACATATATGTTTATAAGTATCTACAGATTGGTGACATTTCTCTCAATTATTCCTAAAATAGGTAAAATATGTTTTATATCATATAAACACCATGAGGTTTGTATACTGTTATAAAACCTGAAAGGGCAATATTTTAATTGTTCACAAATGTCAAATATTGTGCATATTATATATCTATGCATATTATTTTTAATAACAAATATATAAATATTTTTCAAATAAATCCTCATCCATCGAGAGACTGACTGTCATTGTGAAGCAATACTACTAAAGTAGTGATAATATATGTAAATAATAGTTGCCTGTTCATGTGCAAGAAAAAGTGACGAATTTGAACATGTTGTCTTAACATGTATAACAATACATACAACTTTTTAGGTGTAACCAGTGTATAAATAAGAAACCATAAAGATCCTCATGAAGTACAGCAGTGGTTTTAAAATATGCCTTTAAAATATTGTATAATTTAAAATACTAACATGATTACATTTTCTGTGAATCTTATTTCATAATTTACAGATTTAAATGAAAGACATCGTTTTGTTTTTTGTTTTTTTAAATCACTTCAATTGGTAACACTCAAACTTCAGTAAACAAGTTGCCGTCACAGAGTGTGATGAATTTAGTTGGAATGAACCTAACTTTTTTGCCAGTTTAAGTGATTTTTTTTTTCATTTATAAAAAAACACATATACACATATTTAGATGAAAGATTGTTCTAACCAAACATGTAATTTTCACCACTTTTTTTAACGTATACTGTATATACATGTACATAAACTTGCAGCCATGCCTGTTTGTTTGGCGTTCAACATTGATATGACAAATCCTGACGTCTACACCGGTGAACAAAAGGATTTCTTTGGATACAAAGTGCTTCAGTTCGTTTCTGCCACAGACAAAGGGTAAGTTTACATTTTTAACTCAGTGCTTCCGTTGATATTAAATGTTGTTTTTTCCCTTTAATGAAAACTTGCCGTTGCTCACGAAGTAAATGAAATGTGTGACGATGAGATTTGCTTTGAGCAACAACGTGTTGTGGTTTGTCACATTGTGGCAAATCTGTCTGTATCGTCACAAAGAGATCACCACCACATTCTCAACAGATCAAGCTTAGTCTTTAAAGGTACAGTGTGCAAAATTATTGGCGAAGTTGCAGTGGAATACATGAAACGTGTTGGAGAACCTTTGTGCACACTTAAAAATAGAGGTACAGATGTACAAATGCTCGTCACTACCTTTCTACCTTACAATTTAATACCCATGAGTAATAATAATAATAGATTTTCCCTGTATCAGTTCAGTTCCCTAAATATGTACCTTCACAATACTATGATACAGAAATGTACCCATTAAAAAAAAGTACAATTCAGTTTTTTTTTATTGAGACAAAGATTAGCATTCATTGTCCACACAATCATTACATTGGCTACATGCAATGGAGGGGTGGGAATCACAAGATGCCTCAAAATAAGATACGATACACGATACATACCACGATACCAATAAGATCACGGTACAACAATTCTGTGATAATCAATATATTGGTAGACAATCATATAACGATAAATCACGATATCTGTCTAAGTGAAGAAAATAAAACATCAATGAAAAGTTAAAAGAAGAGGATTTTCTATTTATTCACAACATAGAGAACAAAAGTCCATAAAGTCTATTGTTGATGGAGCATCTCTTAACGTAGTTTTCTCCTGTTATTCCACTGTTAACTCCCTCTTCTTCAGCCAGGTAACTTCCACCCAATTTTCCCTCATTCATTTGAGCAGCGCCACCGTGAGGTGACATGAAGTAGTGATGTCCAGTGAGTAAAACTGGCAGGGACTGTTTAGAGTGCCTTAATTTGTTAATTAAAATATCAATATTTGCCCTGGCGTATTGAATATCACAATGCAAAAGGAAGAAAGACGATATATTACCAAACTGCTATTTTTTGCTATTTTATGAAACTTGTTTATAAATATAAAGTGGAACTTTGCAAGTCTGCCCACTTTTTCGCATCTCTTAACGCTATCGATGCCTTGATTTTATAGCCAGCAATTTGTTTCTCATGAGACCCAAGACTTTCCAAGACCTTGCAAAGCTGGTTTTCCACTAACAGACAGTAGGGGGCGGTAGAGACAGCTCATAGTCCCGCTTTAAATTTGATTTAATACACTTTGTAACCTCTCTGGTAGTAAAAGGTAAATGTCTGACTTCTCCAAGTTTAATATTATACTTGTGAGGGAATTTTCTCCAGATGTGTATCTACAGGTATCAAAATGTTCTTGTCTTGTACCCCTATTTTTGAGTGTGTAGCCTTCAGTTAGCACCAAAACTCAAATGATGTTACGTTTGTCCAGTGTGGGCTACTGTGAAAACGTGGTGGTCCAAATTGGCTGCCTCAAAAGAGCTGACTCAGCTCCAAATATAAAATGCTCATTCTGGGGCAATGAAAAATAAGTGATTCATATAATCAAGTGATTATATACATATATACATAAAAAACTGATTTAGTTTCAATTTCTGCCCAATGAAAATAGTTTAATGTAAATTTTACACACTGAACCTTTAAGTTCGCGGCTGCAGTGGTTCCCAATAACTGGATGGGGACACCTATTTTAAATAACATGTAATTTAAATAGCATGAAATTAGGTTGTAATAAATTTTCCAAATATTTAAAACAACTAAAAATTATATTAGATGTTGCAGATATGGATGTAAATTTGTCGCTATATTAGAATTTTGGATTCTCATAATTATGATAATCGTGACCGTGGTGGTCGACCTCGTCCCCAGGATCATTGTCACTGCACCTCTGCAGCTTAATGGATCCGGAGGAGTCTGCAAGCCGGACAAAAACCAAGGAACCTTCTGCTTCAATTCTGAAGGTGATCAAACACAGAGACACAACCATATATGCAGTCGATATCACACTATTCTGTAGCTGAAACTCAGTAATAAGAGGATATTAATACAACAACACGGTGCATTATGAGCATTTGCAAGTCTGATTTCCAGAAACAAAGATCAACAAACATAATTTCTCTGAAAACATTACAATACCGCCACATAACTCACATTTGTGCTTTAACTTCATTCACACTACACACAGTCTGTAGTTCTCAAGCACTTATATAGATATAGATATATATGCATTTTTGTCGTTTCATTGAATCCATAAATTCTTTAAAATGAAAGAGACAAAATAAATAAGTAAAAGATGGTAATATGATGCAATTAGTGGCAACAATAAGAATAACAGACATACAAACAGGGCCATTCAACTGTAACCAACATTATTTTGGTTACAGTAATGAGGCTGTTTACAAATAAATCATACAACAAAATTTCACATCCCTTAAAAAAAAGAGGAAACATATTTGAAATTAAGTACAAATTACATTTATGTGTGTTTGTTTCCACTTTACCTTTTCTAACCTTGTCAGGACCAGTAGTCCTCATGGAGACCAAAACCTGTTCCTAATGAGGCAGAACCTCATTTCTGAGGAACTGGTTATCGTTTAGGGCAAAGATTTGAATTGTGGTTTGGTTCAGATTAGGGTTAGGCAGTAATTTGTTATGGTTAAGGTTAGGGATAAGGCTTTGTTTAGTCTGCCCAGATGAATGGAAGTCAATGTGGTGTCCTGCACACAAATTGTGTGTGTGTGCAAGAGCTTTTCTTCTCTGAATCGAATGTTTCTGTTTCAGCCATTACTCTGAAAGACAAAACAATTCCAGTGAAGTACCTTGGTTTGTCGATTGCTGCTGACTCTGCAAACTCCCAGTTCACTGTAAGAAATCACAAATTCCCCTATCAGTTACAATTTAAAAAAGAATACAGGTTTTATATGATATTTCTTTAAATTTCGTCATGTTTTGGCTTAGGTTTGCAGCCCAAATGTGGCCCATGAATGCAATGAAAACTCCTATCTGCACAGTGTGTGTTACAAGATAAATGATCAACTTCAGCAAATCTCCAACTTCACGCCTGCGTTCCAAGGTAAGAGACATATTTAATCAATTTACAGCTGAATTGACGTTGGGAATAAAAACATGGACACAAAGATGCTAACATAACCCGGGGCTAACCCTTGTTAGCAGTACCAGACGATAACAGTGGTTTACATGGTATTTTGCACACACAAACAGTGTAGCGGCATGTTTGTGCGTAAAAACCGAACAGTGCCATATTGAAAAACAAAAGTGCATTTAACAGTAAAAGTAGAAGTGTTTTTACGTGTGGCAGCCATCTTGGAATCCCGTTTTGGGGTTTTTGCAGTAGCTCCGATTTTGTCAGTTCAAATAGGAGTTACTCGGAATACTTTACTAAATAAATGTCAGACTTGTGTCTACAACTGGAACATTCTAGGTCTATTTTTGGATAATAACGAGTTCATATTTTGTGTTTACAATCACGTTGGGAAATTTTGTGTGCGATTTCGAACGAACGAGCTACATTAGCATTGCGTCGAGCCAAACACTCTCTCAGTGGACACCATTGCAGAAGAGTATTTCCATATTTCAATTTTTGACTTCAATACTAGCATATATTGGAATATGGAAATACTCTCCTGCACTGGTGTGCACTGAGAGAGTGTTTGGCTGTACATTTTTCAATCGACTGTTATGGACTTTGAAGGTAACAGGAAGGTAAAGTACCAGCTTCAAAAACAGTCTTCTATAACACTCTCCTCACTACCCCACAAGTGAAATGTTGTTTTGAGCCTTACAGTAGTATAAAAAATAACAATTTGTCTCGACGCAATGCTATGCCCCGTGCACTGCCATTGTAGCTCTCTCAGTAGAAATTGCAAAAAAAAAAGAAATTTCTCTTACGCATATAACACAAAATATGTTATTATCCGGAAATAGACCTAGAATATCCGTAACTCCAGATCCAGAAGTGAGTGGCGCAATTGCATTAGGGAGTGTCCAACTCCACTTATGCGAATTAGACAGTGCATAATCAGAATTATTGGAATTATTCCAGCATGTGGGTAAGTATAATTATCTTGGGTCTTGAACAATGGAGCGTGAGATTGGCCAAATAGTTTGGCTCTAATGCAACACTGTGAGGAAAAGCTGAGCCAAAACGCAGAGCACTTGATCTACCGATCGATCTTCATTCCTACCCTCACTCATGGTCATGAACGACGGGTCATGACCGAAAGAATGAGATCGTGGGTACAAGCGGTCGAAATGGATTGTCTCAGAAGGCTGGCTAGGGTCTCCATTAGAGACAGGGTGAGACTCAGAGTAGAGTTGCTGTTCTTTTATGTGGGAAGGAGCCAGTTCAGACACCTGGTAAAAATGCCACTGGGGAACCTCCTTAGGGAGGTGTTCCTGGCACATCCAATTGGGAGAAGACCTCAGGGTGTGACCCCGCCTGTCGCCTTGTGTCTGCTGGGATTAGTTCCAGTTCCCTGTGACCCTCATTTTGAGGATAAAGTAAATGGATACACTCACTCTCACTCTCACTCACTCATTTTCTACCGCTTTATCCACTAGGGGTCACGGGGGGCGCTGGTGCCTATCTCCAGCTAACAAAGGGCGAGAGGCAGGGTGCACCCTGGACAGGTCGCCAGTCTATCACAGGGCTAAATGGATACACATGTCATTTATACATTTCTTTTTCAGAATGTACAAAAAAGACAGTGGACCTTGTTTTTCTGTTTGACGGATCAAACAGCATGACAACGGACGAGTTCAACAAAAACAAAGTTTTCATTACCGATATAATGAAGAGCCTGAAGAACACATCAATCAAGGTCACTATTTTATTGCAACTTTAAAAGGGTTTATAGCCTTTTTTTTGTACAATTAAATGTAAATACTGATTGAATAATAATATTTCCTCTTTTGTTTTGTTTTCCCAGTTTGCAGCAGTTCAGTTCTCCTCAGGTTTAAACACCGTTTTTGATTTCAATGATTATCAAGCTGGCAGAGCTGAGGGTAAACTTGAAAAAGAGCCGCACATGAAGATGCTCACCAGCACATACGGAGCCCTCAGATTTGTGCTGTGAGTTCAGTTCCGTTGGTCATATACACCAACATATATTATATATTATATATTATATATAACAACATTTTTTTTTTTTCAGGATAACTTGATGTAATTATACTTCTGATGAGGATACATTTACCCATAATGAATTTATAGCTCTTAATGATAAAGATAAAATGTAGTAATTAGAGTTTATATAAATAACAAAGATGTTCCTTTTTTGTGCTTTGGCTTATTCTTTTACATGTTAGAAATACATAATTTTCCATACCATTCCAACAACATTTACAGTGCCAAATTAAGGTTATGGGCATTTTATGAATCAAGAAATCATATATGAGTTTCACTTCTTATTCATCTCACAAGACAAGTTAAATGACTGAAAGAAAAATTAGGCATTTGATACAGTATAAATTGTTACTGTGAACATATGTGACTCCAGTGGAATTAACCAACCGTTAAAAAAAAATCACACTCATCACCTTACAAAAAATGTACACTGTCTAAAACTGCCATTTAACAGTACATCTTAATTTTAATTTTTACCTTTAAGCAATATCAAACCTGAAAATTATTTTTTAGCATATTTTTAGCAGTTTTTCAAATGTACATTATTTTGAAGACAATGAAATATCACTTTATTTTTTGCAAACTTGTCAAATGTGTACTTAAACCCAAAATTGTAGTGATAAAGAACTTAAAGAAACTATTTACATAACTTAATGGTGGTATATATTTTGTCTGTTTGTCTGTTGTCTTAATGTCTGTTTACATTTGAGGATGATGGATGATTATTTATTATCTAATGTCAAGGAGATTAAAATATTTGGCTTTTAATTGTTCTAAATAGGGACACTATACAGTACGTGCCTGTAAGTGAAGAATATATATATAACATAGAATACATATATATATATATGACATTCATCTGACATTTATTGAATATATTACTATTTCACTTTGGCAATATACTTAAAGTATATAAAATATAATATAGTTAAACAAACTAAACTTTTTTGTTGGGTCTGAATCTAGAGAAACAGAAATAATGAGAACAGGTATTTAAAACCCTTAGTTTGCTTTATGACCCCCAAAATGGTTATTGCATTTTTCTGGAAAAAATACTCTCAAAATAAGCATTACTCAACAGATGAGACAGATGTAATCAATATGATTATTATTTTGCATTTTCATAATTGTCTTTATATTTATATATCGGAGTTTTGCTTAGTCTGAGCATTACAATTGCTATTTTTGTATTTTTTTTCCCAGGCAAAATATCTTGGAAAGCCCAAAAGCAGGTGCCTCTCCTGATGCTACTAAAGTTCTTGTTCTGATAACAGATGGAGATCCCAGTGACTCATTCATGGCAGGGGACATTGTTGAAAGATATGATGAGAAACAAATAATTCGCTTTGTCATTGCGGTAAGCGGTGATGTCATTGTGTATCAATGTTCTTGGATCAAATTTATATATTAAATGTGTGACCCAGTTAAAATTATTAGACGTGGCACACCTCAGGGATCAATTCCTGGAGCTTTTCTGTTCACAGCTATGCAGATGATACACAGTTATACTTCTCAGACAAAGAGATCAGCCATGTTTTTACAGGCATTAGCAGAACTTAGATATTTTCTTTCTGAAGGTGTAGAACTTAAGGTTATGAATTAATTTTTGCACAAACCTATGCTGTTTTTCTGTCTGACGTCAGGTAATTCATACTTTAAAGCTGAATTCTGGTTTCAGGTAAAAGATGCCAAACTGGATAAATTTACAGACATTGCTTCACAACCAACAGACAAATATGCCTTCAAAATTGAGGACTATAAAGGACTCACTGGAATACTAGAGAACTTTCAGAAAAGGATCTTTAAAATGGAAGGTATGGTTTTTCCCCTCTTTGCATAAAGCCAGGATCACTCACTCACTCATTTTCTATGAACTGTTGCGTAGTGTAACATAACTGGAAACCAGAGATTAGGCATCTGGGACACTCCACAACACCCTGACAAAAAGTCTACAATTTTAATTTTTTTTCTATTTTCCAACCTAGTCCAATGTCATTATGGCATGCTATTGGACATTGACCAATAGCATCATCCACAACGCTTCCATAGTCAAGATCAACAACTCCTTGTCCCGATGAAAATATAAAAAGTTCAGGGTCAAACTTAGTGGTAGTGTTGTCAGTCCCCCAAACAAGACACAGCAAGAATTTGTGCCACCTTGATTGATAACCTGACATGGTGAACATCGTGTAAGACAAAAATATCGCAAAGTCTGATCACAGCATAACAGTGTTGCCACAAATATCATCAATAAAATGAACCCAATTTTCCTCAAATTTAGGCTCCAGTGTGGCTCTGGGGGGAGACATAAAAAATGAAATGTCTCAGAGTGGATCCAGTGCTGCCTTTTATAATGTAAGTATAATCAAGAAAATAAAATAGTAGCATATTCAGTGTTCGTGTTCATCTACAGTATGTTCAAGGACTGAAGTACTTGAACATCTTCATGTGACGTGGGTATTAATTTATTATTATTAAGCGCCAAAAATGTCCCATCCTGATAATTATAAAATAATTATAAAATATTTCATTCTTTTTTTAACGGACACCATTCCTGATCATAAATCAAAACACAAAAGTAATTTATATTTATTAACACCACCAGCTCCTCTACTGAACAAAGAAAAATGGGTCAAAAATAATTAGGAACAGTAAAAATATATATATATATGGAACTTTCACTGAATAGAGTTTATTAACAAGGAATGCAAGATTTTATCTTGTAATATCAAGAAGATTGAAACAAATCTGTGCTTTAATTGTTTTAAATGGGGACACTTTACATGCCATATTTTCAGGGTTTTTACTGACAAACTTAACTCTATTTGTTAAAGATAAACAAAGTTTGAAAATTTGAGAATTGTGAAAATTATGCGTAAAAACAAAAGCTTGGATAGAGGAAAGTTTATAATTGGGTCATTTTATCTTTTAATTACACGTTTTAATAATTTGGGAATTGAAGATACTGATTGGTTGGTTTGGAACATTAGAGCTGCTCAACAGTCCATAGTTGTCATTTTCTGATTCTTGTCCTCATAATGTGTCATGCATTTTCATTAGAGGACAAATCTGGACCGTAGACAGGCGAGTCAGGCCCTTGCACTCTGTGTCTACAAAGCCACACTGTTGTAACTCGTACAGAATGAGGCCTGACACTGTCCTGCTGAAACACAGAGAACATGGGAACATAAAGTTTGTAGGAAAAGACGTAATCCTGACAGGACAAAAGGCAACAGTGTTACAATAACCTACTCTGTACAATCTAGAAAATAAAAAATGTTACCATGCCAAGTCAGCAACATACAGTAAACCTTAGGTTTATGAACGACTGTTTAACCAACGAGTCCCAATGAAAGGAGTCTGAGAGCAGCAGCCCTAACTCTTGGGTCTGTTTACTCCCGACAATACAACTTTTAATGGTTACAATTTTAGCAACTTTTGGCCAAACTTGCATATTTCTGTTCACAGGATACTTTGGTCCTGGGTTCGGTGGGATCAAAGACTTGGCGAGGCTCTCTGCAAGAGCTGCATGAACAAAAAGAAAGACAAATTGAAGATCCACACATGAAGAATGACTCATACCTGGGTACAGATGTTTCTCTAAATACACATGGGTCTTAAACTCAGTGAACAGGTATCATAATTGCTTTAAAGTTGCACATCTGATGATGCCATGAGATTGTCTCTGTTGCAGGATACTCTATATCTGTTGGACAGATGGATAACACTCCACTATACTTCACGGGTGCACCAAGATTCGAGCACACAGGGCAGGTCGTACTTTTCAAACGTGATGGCAAAGAGTGGACTGTAGCCCAAAGACTAAATGGGGACCAGGTTGTTCATTTTTACTGATTTATTTACTTATTCAAACATTTTTCTTATATGGGTTAGGGGGACAGTACAGGTCTTTTGAATTGTGGCTGCATGATGTATATATTATCAAAAGTGACTTTGCTGAGGGCACTGGCTCACATGTTTTCAGATTGGTTCCTACTTTGGTGCAGAGCTGTGTTCTGTAGATGTCAACTCAGACGGTACCACTGACTTCTTGCTAGTGGGAGCACCGATGTTTTACCAGCCTCAGGAGAAGAGAGAAGGCCAGGTTTACGTCTACAATCTGACAAATGAGGTGGGGACTGTGGCACAGTCTCTGAGACGCCACCTACTGAGAGGAACAAAACAAAGTCTTTATCTTACGAATCACTGAAGACTTCTCATTTCCCACAGATACAACTGAAAATTGAGCTGAATATAGCTGTGCCATCTGTGGGCCGATTTGGCACCACCATATCCAGCCTTGCAGACCTGAACGGCGACGGACTCCGGGACGTTGCTGTTGGAGCTCCTCTCGAGGATGATAACAGGGGGGCTGTGTATATTTATCTGGGTGACAGACGCAGAGGAATACGCAGCACCTTCAGCCAGGTGATCCAAAGATAACCTGACACAGGCTTTTTTTTTTGTCATTTTTGAAATGATCAACCGTGACTGAGTGGTTCGGTTCAGTTTGGTAGGATGAAGTATGTTATTTTGTGTGTGTGTGTCCAGTTCCACTCAATGGAAACGCGGCTTAAGAGGTCACCTGTAGTACCTTTATCATCAGGAGGCTGCAAAACAAACTTAAGGACTTACTGATTTGCATATCAATGATGTTTAGTTTGTGGATGAATTCAACCTGTCACCCTTGTAGCATTTTCACGTATTTCCTGTCATCCATTGTTGGGTAAGTTCATGAGGGTAATGTTAGACAGATGCATTGGCAATTACATCAGATCAAAATGGGCTTTTGGAATAATAAGAGAGTAAAGAGTAAAGTTCCTCTCTGGAGGATATGAGTGAATCCATAATGGAACGTATTAAAATGGAACGTACAAATTATTTCAGAGAATCAGCGCACTGGAAATTCAGCCTGGACTGAGACTCTTTGGACAAGCCATCGATGGACACATCGACCTAGGAGAGGACGGACTCCCAGATGTTGTGATTGGATCACAGGGCACAGCTGTTTGCTTGAGGTATAAATACTGAAATAAAATAAAACAAATATTGGGAATGATTAAAAATAAAATATCCAGTGAGCAGCTGTTCCCTGGCAGAAAATGTCTTGATGCCAGAGGTCAGAGGAGAATGACCAGACAGGTGCAAAATGGTAGAAAGGCAACAGAAATAGTAAACTGTTACTCAAATAACCATTCGATACAACTAAGTTGCCACCTCATTAGGGGTCTTTTGTGGCTGGTGAGTCTGTGTGACCTACCACAGCTCAAGATAACAGAGCAACTACAAGTCCAGACTTGTGAACATTGGTCAGAATAATAATAGAAAAAATGATGCTATAAAAAAAGAGCCATATAAACGAAGATTGGCTGACTGATAAAAATGTGATATTTCAAGTGTAGCTGTCATTGACACTTCAGTGATCTTATCTATTCAGGTGTTAAGGACTGTTATAGATAGATAGATATATAGTTATAGACGACAAGACACCAACATCTCCTACAAAACCTACTCAAAGTGGCTTCTTCTAAAACAAAGAGGAATCATCGCCTTGCATTAGTGTTTCTTCTAATCGTTGTTAATGAATGTCTTTCAGGTCCAGGCCTGTCGTCAACGTCATGGCTCATCTCTTTTTCCAACCTAAAGAGATAAGCACAGAGAGCTTTGACTGCGTGGCCAAAACAGATGAAAATTTACCCATGGGAAACTTAACAGCCTGCTTTGAAATGGTGGAAACAACAAACAGCAAAGCAGGTACAAAGGAAATTCAATTTCACAGCACATAAATCAACACACTCTGCCATTAAGTGGTCGGCTGCTGCATGTCTTCACAGGGGTGATGAGCTCAGGGATGAACATCTCATACATGCTCAACGTGGACCCGATGAGACAGATGTATCGAGGTTTCTTTGGAGCTGACAATAAAGCCAGGAATCTTACGACTACGTACAATCTGAGGGAGGCAAAAGTTTGCTTCAGCTACCACATCTCCATGCCAGTACGGAAATTCACACTCTTCCTCTTGTCTCTTAAGTGATGCTAGTGCACTACAAATTCTCTTGCATGCCTTATCAACATCAAAGTTGGCACTGCACAAACGAGAGACTTTTGTAAACGACGAAGTTTGAAGCCTGTCGAGTGAACCATTAGAAGGATTGATGTGATTAACAAGTGGACAGACAGACACTTGTTGTATTTATAGACAGACATATCATGTAAGTATGTCTTCTGTTCAAATATGTGCAGATGACTTGGCTTCTTATCTTGCAGAAATGTGTGAAAGACACGTTAATGCCCATCAGCATCAAATTAAACTTTTCCCAAGTCGACAGTGAGAACTCGAGTGTCGTGCTGAACGTGGACAGCAGGAGCCAGGCTGTGATTGAGGTATGAACAGCGACCCCTGCAGGAGGCTGCAAGCAGTCACATGATTTTGAGGCTACAAGTATTAACACTTGATTCAATGATTCACAACACTCACTACTCCAATGATGTTCTCCCTTTGGTCACAAAACACACAATATACTGTATAATTGGTCTGTTGTGCTCCAAAGGACTAAGCTTATGTCACGTTACGTTCAAGGTTCCCTTTGAAAAGCAGTGTGCAAAAGATGACACCTGCATTGCCGAACTCGAGGTGGACTTCAACTTCACGTGCGTAGATTACATGTGACAAATGCAGCAAAGACGAAACTCTACCTTTATCTCATTTGAGTCAGTTTGAAAAGAGACTCTGTCTCTTCCAGGACACCGACTTTATTGGTAGCAGAAGACAACTACTTCAACGTGACGGTGAAACTGTCCAATCACGGCGATGACTCCTACAACACCAGCCTTACAATGCACTATCCTCCAGGCCTCTCCTTCTCCAAGATGACTCTTAAAGAGGTGACTTTATCATGTCCCAGATGAAATTGATGTTCAGTTGAAAAGGAAATTTGGTTCTTTGGCTCTGTATTTTTAAATAATGAGATTTTGGGGGTTTTTTTTGAAGGTCTCAGTTGTTGAGTTTAATTCACTTTTATTTGCTTTGCTTTTAAGACATTGGGAGATTTTCCTGTCTTTTAGTAATATAAATGGTATTGTCATCAGTTTCCTGATTTTGTGTGGGCACCTAATGACTATGTGGTTGTTCTCACAGAGAGCCCTTTTGGATCTGCTGGATAATGCAATGTTTCTGCAAGATGTTTTAATGAATATTAAATGATGGCATGGAAATGATCTCAAAGACATGTAGCCATCTACAGGTGTCACAGGTATCTTTAGAGCAAACACAGGGAGGCCACAAATAATAATAATTAAATTTTATGTCTGTGCAGCACTTTGATCAACCATTGCTGTTTTTAAATGTGCTTCATAAATAAACTGGATTGGATTTGATTGGTAATTCAGCTGGTTTTTACTGGACTTGGGTCACAAGTCATTAAAAAATCAGATGTAATGATGAATTTTATTTCAAATAATTTATGGAATTTATCCAATGAGTTGTCAAAATCCCCACTGTCAGTGCAGAACTCCTGTAAAGCATTTAAGTGACACAGAACAGAAACAGAACAGAAAATTTCTGGAGGATTTGAAACCTGCACAGGAAGTGAGTGTTGTCAGAAGGAAACAGCTAAAATTTTAGTCCTATAATCACAGTCGATGTCTCCCAAATGTCACAGCGTTGAATTTAAACATAAATCTGTTCTTCTACTCAGTCTGGTTTGTGTATTTTTATCTTAAAAACAGGCGACGAGGCCAACACTCCACAGCTGCAGTGACCTTGAAGAAGTGCTCGATAAAACCATATGTGGCATCAGTCTTCCTGTTTATCGCAGCAGATCTGCTGTGAGTCACAGATCATGTACCCAGACACCCTCACTGCACACAGAAGTCAAATGCCATGAACGATTGAACGATCTTTGACCTTTGACATTTTCCCATTGCTGTCTTTTGCTCTGTGAAGGCAACATTCCAAACTTCTTTCTACATCATGACTGACTACGAGTGGAATGACACACTGTCAGTGACTATAACTGGAAGAAGGTAGAGAATAGATTTTCTGCATTAGTCAAATCAGGGTTCCCAGGAGTCTTTGAAATTCTTAAAAGTTTGTGAAATTTAAAATTTTTGAACATCACCCTAAATAGACATGGGTCATTGAAAGTGCTTTAATTGTGTGCAACAAAGAAATTGCCCTCCCATCTTAAGTTGTGTCAGCACATTTAATCCTTGAATTTGAGTTAAATGGTCCTGAATGTCCTTGAAAATTCCTTGAATATTATGTTTTTTGTTTTTTTTTTGCATCCTCAGTGACAACACAAACATCACTGGGAACAGTTCCCTCACCAGAATCATTCCTATACAATTTGAAATAAAAATGGCAATAACAGTGTAAGTATCATTAATAGCTGTAGATTGTAGCTGTAGATTGTATATATTTTCATTAATTTGATGAATTCACGTTGTATATATTATTAATTTTAGGAAAGAAGAGACCACCACTTATCTGAACTTCACCTCAGATGACGATGCACCTAAGAAAGTGGAGGTTATATATAAGGTAAACCCTACTTTTAAAAAATTTGTCTGTCCTTCCATCTTCTCTGCTAAACACTTATTCATGTAACAATACAATACATGGTAAAAAAAAATAAATTGATAGAAAAATAATTGCAGTCTTATTTATCATTCAGCAGGAAAATGGTAAGATTTAAAGGATAATTGTTAGGATATTAAAATGGACAAAGTATTATTTCCCATTGACAGATTGCTAATCCTGGTTGGAAGGCTTTTCCCATCAACGTGTCCCTGTTTTTTCCAACAAAACTGGAACATAACTTTGAAATGATGGATTATCAGGCTTCTGTCCAGCAGGTAATTCTGCGACTCTTCTGACTCAAGTGTTTCCCAACTTTCAATGCAAGGAGCCACTTTTTAAAGAGGGCAAACCATTGTGACTCATATCACATTAACATAAATCGTGATGTTGTGATTTAGAGCCATACCTCGGAGACAAATATCTAATATTATTTTGAATTGCTAATCAGTTACAAGAGAATTTTGGTGAATTAATTACAACTTAATTTACTACATGCTATTTAAAAAAAATATATATACACATGAATCTTAACTTAACCCATTTGTGGGTTTGAAAACCACTGTTTTGGTTGATACTGGTGTTATGCATAAAACAATAAATTTTCTCAATGCCAGAGATACTAAACATTCTCTCTCTTTTAAGAACAAATCTCAGTGCATCATTACCGACGTCGAATCTGAAGTAAGTAAAACATATTTATGAATAAAATAGTCGTTAAATTTGCCATATTAAGTACAAATCTCTCAAAAAAAAAAAGCACTACTGTGACAACACTGCTGTTTTACAGAACTCGCCAGATAAAAAGTACAGTACCATAGTCTGTGACACTTTCATCCTGGAGAAAGAATCGGACATTGACATTATACTGTCAGGATATGTACAATTTAGGGATTTAAAAAAGCATGCAGAGGTACGTGGCAACAACACACACCACATTCAGAATATCTTTGAAAATCATGACTGCATTTATATACTACACATATTGTTGTTTACCCTGCATTTATTTTTTCAGAACATTGCGTTTTTGAAGCGATACACTGGAGACAGTGCGGAGGTTAAATTTAAAAGCTTAATCCATGTTACGTACGACAGCGAACGATACATGCTGGATTCTCACCAACCAAAGGTTTGACCAGACTAACGTTGCTTCAATGAAATATTGATTTCAATGGGTGTTTTTTTACTGACTAATTTATCATATTTTTTGTTCATGGAGAATGAGGATGGTTTCATGCGGAAGTCGCCTCATGAAAGTAGCTCATGGAAGGACAACGACCCAACGATAAAATGGGTAATCAGTTTTAATCAGTGGTGTAGTGTGGTCTACTGTAGTATCTACTTCTTCTTCAGGCGCCTCACTTTAGGGGGCGCCACAGTGTATCATATGCCTCCATCTTGTCCTCTCCCTTGTGTCCCTCTTCTGTTACACCAACTGTCCTCATGTCCTCCCTTACAACATCCATGAACCTTCTCTGTGGTCTTCCTCTTGTCCGCCATCTTCTACATCCTTTGTCCAAAATAATCACTGTCCCTCCTCTGTACTTGACCAAACCATCTCAACCTCGACTCTCTTTCTTTATTCCAAACCGTACAATCTGAGCTCTCTCTCACTCATTTTCTACCACTTTATCCTCGCTGACATAGGGCGACATAGGGCGACATAGGGCGACAGGCAGGGTACACCCTGGACAGATCGCTAGTCCATCACAGGGCCACACATAGAGACAGACAACCATATACTCTCCCATTCACACCTATGGGCAATTTAGAGTGTGCAATTTTGCCTAATCCCCAAATCTGCATGTTTTTGGATTGTGGGAGGAAGCCGGAGAACCCGGTGAAAACCCACGCACACACGGGGAGAACATGCAAACTCCATGCAGAAGGGCCCTTGTTCCAACCTTCTTGCTGCAAAGGCAAGAGTGCTAACCACTACACCAGCCGTGTGGCCCTATAATCTGAGCTGTCCCCCGAATATGCTAATTTATAATCCTGTCCCTCCTGGTCACTCCAGGAGGTCGCTCCAGAGACTCCTGTCTTTTAGACAGTGCCACAGTCTCTAAGCCATACTGTACATCATGGCAGGTCTCACTATTGTCTTGTAGACCTTCATTGAAAGTGATACAAACAAGCTTTTCAACCCTGCCCACTGTACGCATCACATGTCCACATGGGCCCCATAAAGGTTATATTTGGACTGACAATATGGGTCCTAAGCAGGCTTGTCTGTGTTTTCCATGGTGGCCCCACTCGTGTTTGGCCACTTAAAGGCTACCCATAGGGTACCCTAGCAATACCAGTCAAACAACCTTCATGTGCTATTTGGCGCAAACAAACATCGTAGCAACATGTCTACAGAAAAAACATTTAAAAGTATTATGTGTACAACTGATTTACTGTCAAACAAATACGGCAGAGGTAACATATTAACTTATGTTCCGAGTTCCAACTACAAATGGAACGCAGCACAAACCACTGGTTTTTCACGTAAACATTCAAAACTACGAGAATTTTTAGATCCTCGCTTTTAAAGCTTAAGTTTTTTTTCTGCCAACAGACCGAAGTGCGTGTCGAGTTCATAATTCCCCCACATCAGCTGCTGATCATTTTAACTGGGGTTGGACTGGGAGTGTTGCTTTTCATCATCATCACAGTCATCATGTTTAAGGTAAGACACAATTTCACTTTGGTGTGATGCCAAACTTCGTATTCGGAGCGGATGCTTGAATCTGAATCTGAATTGAGATGATTTGAATGATTTTCTCACCAGCTGGGTTGTTTCAAGAGGAAGAAGTATTATGAAGACCAGGAGGAAGTCGCTGCTCTCCAGGCCGACGCCCCCACAAACGGGACAATCGGCCAACCAGAGACTGGAGACAAACCTGAGCCACCTTCAGAAGAGAAAACCCTTCTTGATGATGGTGAAGCAAATGGCAGCATTTCCACATCTGACACACAGGAGGCGCTAGAAGAAACAAAAGAAATGAATGACAATGTATAAGTTATGAAGCTTGCAGGATGTGAGCAACGTACGATAAAGTATGCGAAAAATAGGAACTAACAAGGTATCATTAAGTTAATGACAGTAAATTAACTAATAACTAGTTGATGATTAAGTATTTATTAACCAATTATCACTTACTGTTGGTGCACAGTAAATAAATACCAAGAGCATATACAGTATGTCATCAGTGAATTAATAATTAAATAGCAATTAATTAATCTTTAATATACGGGTAACAAATGATATTAGTTATTAACTCATTGAGTAATGGTACACAGTAATCAAACGCCATGAGTAGATTATTTTGTGCAAACTATTACTGAAGGATGATCGAATAACTATTTGTTAATAAATAACAAATTTAGTACTCATCATTACATTTTTGGTACACAAGTACCAAGTAAGTAGGTTTTTCTTAGTGAACGATGACTAAATGATTATTCAATGATTAACTAATCATTAGTTAACGATTAGTTAATCTAATACAGCCAGTTTTGGCCATCCAAACATGAACAGTTAAGAATGCATCACGACTTTGGTTAGAAATGACAATCACAGGGCTAAAAATAAGTTATTTCTAATTTCTCTGTCACTTTGAGCCGCAAAAAAATTTTCAGTTAGTTCTTCTTGAGATACTGCGTTAACGAAAACGGGACGGACGACGTAACAAAAGCACAGATTCCGTGTCCAGCCTGATCATGTGATCCAGTGTTTGTAGATGAAAACCCGCTGAGGAGTGAAGAACCATGTGACTTTTCAAGCATCCCCTTCTCTTTTACCCTTTTTGGGCTTGTCTGCCTTGTTTGCTAATGTATGTATAAATTACATTGTAATATACAGTAATATGAATGAACAGATTTCAGGTATTTGTGACACTGGTTAAATGTCATGTTTTTAATATGTATATAAACTGGTACATGCTTCTGCTCTCTATGAAGAAAAAAAACAGGAAAATTGAGTGAGTTGGTAAATGGTGCATTCAAATTGTTTTTGTTGTCCATTAGATTGTCTTTTAAAAAAAAAAAATCTTAACTGTTGGTACATTGCAGACTTTTATAACCCGTCATCATTATGTAATACCATAATTAGCACTTTTAATGACAATTTTGCAAACCATTAAGCTATTTTGTGAATTATTTTGAATCCTCACGTCAATGAGAAAATCCTTTTGGTTTCATATTAAAAAGTAAAAAACATCCTGATGATAAAGTTTTGGTTCACAAAAGTACCTACTTTTACAAAGTTTCAACACAAGTGTAAAAATATAGTTTTTAATCAGGATTGTGGTTGGGATAAAACAAATATAATTACAGTTTATGTCCAAAGTTGAAATTAGTTGTGTCTAAAGTCTTAAAAAGATCTTTGAGCGGTGTGACCTCCACGTTCCCAGTCCCGTTCTTTCCTCTCTCTGTGGCGTGTGACACTGTCAGTCGGCTGTGATGCTGCGTCTGTTGCGAGTCTGAGCATTGCTCCTGTGGTTCAGTCCCGACTTTACAGCTGAATGTTGACCCCACCGTCGTCTCCGTGGAGACTGGAGAGGTGTGAAGAAACGGCTGACGCTCTTCATCTGCATGTGAAGCACTCCTGCCACACGGCTGTCGCTGGGAACTTTGGGTCTGAAGAGCAGATGATAGGCAAGCAAACAAACAAAAAGGAAAACAGGAGGAAGAGGCAAAGAGTTATCAGCTGACCTGCAACACAGTGAGTGAGGACAAGAGAAGAAAACCATGTGACCAGTTGACCCCAACATCACCCAAACTGTGTGGGTGTGCACTTGACAAGGATAGAGCTTCTGCATTTCTTTATTTTCATCAAAGTCAGTAAAAAGGACAAAATAAATCCCACTTGTCAAACAATTAACCGCAATTAAAGTGATATGGTACCCTACCATTTGCAGTGCAAACTTTGGATATCTGAGATAAGTGGCGTTCCTGTGTAAAGAAAAACCACTTTATCTTTCTGTAAGACAGCATATCGTTTGTAAACTTCTCACTCCCCTGCACCAAAGTCCATTAAGAAAATCTGTGTTTTAGCGAGTGGGGAGCACAGGAGCTGCTGGTCCACCGCTGCTTTGTGTGATAAGTTTATGTCACTGAATCTGAACAAAGGATTTCATACACTGAAGTTACAAAATAAGGTATCCGAAACTAGAAACATTAAGAGAGCCATCTGTTCCTTGTCCTATTACACAAAGTTCCTGAAAATTTCACCAAAATCCATGCATAACTTCATGAGTTATTTTCCTAACAGACAGACAAAAACAAACACTGGCAAAAAGATAACCTCTTTGGCAGAGGTAATGAACTGCAATACCATTAAATTGCCACAAGGTGGCAGGACATGCACATAACTGAATGTAGTGCTGCATGTGTGTCACATGATCAGGCTTTGCAGCGAGTGGTTCGGCATATAATGATTAAAACATTGCTGTATCCAGATGGCGTTTGAGATCAGCACCAAAATTTAATCATCTGTTCCTTGTCCCATTACACACCTTTCCCAAAAGTTTCATCCATAACCTTTTGAGCTATTTTGCTAATAGACAACAGACAGACAGACAGACAAACCAAACAGAGGATTAACACCTTTGAGCCTTGATATGAAATTATTAAATTTCTATATGGTGCACGGAGAAAACAGTTTACATCCTTCAGTTTCCAGCAGGAAAAGACTGTTTAACAAGAAAAAGCAGTGAACATATTCTTAAGATATTCAAGACATAAGGACATGTAGATTTTTAAGATATAAGCCTTAATGGCTGCTGAGGGCAAGAGGTCCTGGGTTCACGACCCGGTCAGGACAAGGGCCCTTCTGCATGGAGTTTGCATGTTCTCCCCGTATGTGTGTGGGTTTTCACCGGGTTCTCCTGCTTCCTCCCACAGTCCAAAAACATGTAGATTTGGGTATTAGGCCAATTGGACACTCTAAATTGCCCATAGGTGTGAATGGGAGAGTATATGGTTGTCTGTCTCTGTGTGACCCTGCCTCTCCCCCTATGTCAGCTGGAGATAGGCACCAGCGCCCGGGCAACGCTCAGTGGATAAAGCGGTAGAAAATGAGTGAGAAAGTGAGTGGCTGCTGAGGATTTCAGGAAAAAAAAAAAATGTTTTAGGAAGAAATTAAAGAGTGAAGCTTTAATTCAAAGCAAAGGTGTAATTTAACTCTGTCCATCTCACCTTTGTTTTTCTTTTTTTCTTCTTTTTCTTATTCTTCTGTCGTTGCTGAACAGAGACATCACCTATGCTGTTTTGGTCTTTCTCGCCTTCTGAAGCATAATTAAAACAGGGTGTTCGTATTTTATGCAGAGATATACAAAAAGATAAACCTTAAACTAGGAACATTGGCAGCAAACCTGGCGGAGGGATGCTGTCTTGTTGCTCTCCTCCGTCTTTGAATGGGCTCAGACACACAAAGAGAGTCTTCAGAACTGAAGTGGTAGTGGCTGCTGCAGAACCTGCAACGTGAATTTGAACATCGTAAACATTATTTGACCACCAATTAGAAAGGCCAGGAATGTCATCCTAAAAGATCTGTCAGCATAATATCAAATATAAGACTAGAAAAGGGCTGTATCTGCCGTAATCAACACTAAAGGTGGTCCAACAAGACGGAATATGTTTGGTATTTTAGCAGCACAAATCCCGTGTTCATCAAACAGGCTATTTGACACGTCCTCACCTGTGACGAGCTGCTGTTGTGGAGCCTGTGTTGTAGAAGGATCTGCACCGTCACCACAAGGAGTTGGACTGGACAACACCTCAGTGACAGAAGGTGCCATGAAGCTACAGGTAGGACCCACCTGCTGCTCTGCAGGTCGACCTATAGGCTCAGCTAAAACCCCATTTTCATTTTTAGTATTGGAGGAGAAGTTGGGACTATGTTTGACATCGGTTTTATCCTGGGGAGGTGTCGTCGCAGCACTGAGAGGAGCAGCAAACAGACCCAGGAAGGACCTGACAGGTTCAGCCTCATTTTTAACACGTATATCTTTACTTCTGGAGGGTGTAGACTGTGAAGAAGAACAGGAAGACTGAAGGGACGCAGGGGCTGTTTCAAGAGATGGAGTAAGCTCCAGGCTGTCAGTGATATGGTTTGCAAAAAGGCTATGAAATGGTCTTTTCTGTGTCTTATCACTGGCAGCTGACAGAGCACTACAGTGTTCAGCTTCACTGCTGCACTCTTCAGTTAAATCATGTTGTTGGGTGCTAGGCTTGAGACCTGACTCTGGTATTTTGAGCCTCGTACAGGTCTCAGGGGGTTGTTTTGAGTTTCTAGAATTTATCAACTCTGTGCAGCTGGACACAGGTTCAACAGGAGAAGCAAGTCTGGATTTAAACTCTGAAAAACCAGAGGAAAGAAAGGGCGGCTTTGCTGAGGATTGAGAGTCTGACATGCGACCAGAGAGACGTGACTTCAGCTGTGAAGTATGAGTAGGAGAAAATATCTGGCTTTTGAATTCACCTTCATTTTTACACTTCACTTGGGATGAAACATCCACAGACTGGCGTGTGGTTCCCTGCACATGGCCTTTTCTTCTGGAGGACACAGACTCCATCACCTCCAGCTTAACTTCATTAGATGATCTTTGAGCAGGTTTCACAGATGCTGCGTTTTCTTCACCGCGTTTCTCATGATCCTCATTGTCCAGAGTGAGATTAGTTTCTGACATTTTAAACATGTTTTCTTGAGATTTTGTTCTGGAACTGTGAGAATACGAGAGCTTCTCAGTTACTGAGCTCAGCACAGGATCGGTGAGCTCTTTGTGAAGTCTTAATGGAGTATATGACACACTCTGTGCAGGAGAAGATGCAGGTATGTGGCTCAAGGTAGACCTTCCCGCTGATTTAGAAGACAGGAAAGCTTCAACAGAGTAGGGGACATCAGTGTTTCGGGATGTAGAGTCTGAGATGCAATCAGAGGAATTCTCTGGACCAGAGAGAGACTCTCGACTCTGAGGAGATGTAAAGAAACTGAATGGTGTAAACAGTTGAGGTCCAAGCACTGCTTCCACTGAATAACACACTGGCTCCTCAGGATTAAGATTAGCAGATGTTGCGCTGTGAGGCTGTGAACTATCTGATGCCTGAGGTGGAACATCTGCCTCTGTGGTTTCACTCTTACACGATGGAGCTTCATGCTCAGTGTTCGTTTTTCCACTGTTGTAAAAGTTTGGCCTGAAAGATGTAAAATAGTGGATGACAATTAATCACAAATGATTAGGCTCTGCCTCATTAAGACCAGGTTTTGGTCTCCATGAGGACTACTGGTCCTGACAAGGTCAGTGTTTATGCCAGAAGAGGCAATAAATTCAAGAACACACACTCACATGGAAGACAAACAAATTGCACAACATTTATTGCAATTTATACAGCATTTGTATTTTGAGTTTTACTTTTTTGTTGTTGTTTTTGAAATTTCAGAATACCAGAGTACAAGAACACACTTTATTTGACTATAAGAGTTAAAAAAAGCAAAAGACAGAATGAAAAAAATGGTTAGGACTGGAAAAGTTCCTTAAGTTATCCTACAACCTCTCCAACATAGAACTGTTATTTTTTGTTAATCAAAATACATTTTGCTGTTATTTCTATTTTGTTTCTTCTCTGTCTAATTATTTTATTATTTTATCATGTTGGAATACATTTAAAAAACATACCTGAGTGGCTGTATTAGTACATCAGATGTTCTATTTGCCTCTGTGATTTCAGTG
Source organism: Brachirus orientalis (assembly GCA_016785285.1). NCBI lineage: Eukaryota > Metazoa > Chordata > Actinopteri > Pleuronectiformes > Soleidae > Brachirus > Brachirus orientalis. The sequence goes on from JAFBJR010000175.1 coordinate 1,373,759, forward strand.
ACTTTGTGGATTTCATCAGTGTTTGCCGGTTCCTCTGATGACTCCTGCTCAGCTTTTTTTGCAAGTTCATAGAGGTCACTGTCCCGTTTTAGTGCCTGCAATATGAGGCAATGTTTTTTCAGCACATCATTCACAGCACAGCATATGAAATACTCAGAAATATAAATGTTCACCTCATCTAACAGTCTGTTTGTGGTGTCATTCAGTGGCTCGTGGGAAAACTTGCACTCCGCTCCATGAGAACACTTTCCTTTTTTATGGAAGAACTTGCAGGGAAAAGACTGTGCAGTTATATTAAGGAAGTATCAAATTTTCAACATATTCCAGCATATTCCGGCTTTATATTTTATTATACAACACATCATTGCAGTTGAGCTCAAGGATATTGTGCATGTACGGGCAGCTCTCTGCTTTTGTGCAGAAACCTTGGACGTAAAATTTGCAGACTTCTTTGATGAGATCGTTGTAACCCTGAATGTGTTTCAGCTGGCACTCGTCACCCTGCAAACAGGAAATGGGGGGAACACAATGTTAGAGAAGCTTAACCGTACAACAAGTAAGTTAGGTGTTATCACCATGGAAAAATAACTTTCCCAATACAATCTCTGATTTCCTTCTTTGAAAGTATACCATTAACACAGTATTTTTTATCCATACATAAAAAAAGAAAATCAAAAACAAAACCTGTAGTACATATGCCAAGCCTGTATGTGGTGCTGTAACACTGCTACGGAAATACCCCAAAAATAGAAAAGATGACTTGGAGCCTGCTCATAAAATTTGTATGCCGACTATAAACTCCACAGGCAAGAAGAAGGAGGAAGTCTAGTGGGGTTAAAAGCTAGAGAGGTGGGGCTATGACATGACTGTTTTCCCAAAGTTCAAAAAGAGCATTTCAGTGCTCCCTAAATGTCAGTTTTATGTCGATAAATATCTGACACAACACAAAACTTTAGCAGATTCTCCTGGACTTGTTCTTAAGTATTCTGACCCTTGAACGTGTCAAGTGTTGGGAAAACTTGCCTTGACGCATCGTCCCCAAATGAAATGTCGACAAAGAAGCTGTCCATCCACCAGCAAAGCATTCTGCTCTTTGAACTCTTCACTCATGAATCTCACTGGTTTTACCTGGACATCCTATGAGGAAACATAAGCATGAGTATTGGATTCACCCACTTTTTGTAAAGCTTAATACATTTTTTATTTTAACATCTTGTAATGTGTTGGGGATTTTGACAAATAACATAAAAAGGAAATTCAGAAACAAATTACGAACATAACTTTACCTCATCTGTTGCTGTGGAGACAGCCCAGTGTGATGGCAAATAATTTTTGAAATTTTGAAAACTATATCTTGTTCTGTTAAACATCTCCACAGAAACTTGAAACAATATCACTATTTTTACCGTTAATAGCACTTCTGTCATATTAGTTTCATAGCTAGCCTGAGATACATTTGCATTTCTGATTTCATGACTAAAATCTAGAAATTGTAATTGCAAATGGAGCGTATCATTCCTTTCAAACTTTTTAAATAGAGAACAGCCTGAAGATAAATAATGTATTCTTCTTACCCGTCTGTCAGGCCTATGTTTACCATAGCCTCTGCCTCTTCTTGTAGTTGATCTGATCTGATGGCTGCTGCCTCCTCTTCCTCCTCTTCCTCCTCTGCCTCCTCTTCCTCCTCTGCCTCCTCTACCTCTTTCATTCTGTTGATGCCAATTATTGTGGATGTGCCCCTCCTTTTGCTGCTGCTTGTTACAGTTATTTTTTGCTTTGTTGTTCTGTGCCACTTCCTTGGTGAGGCCAGTGCCTCCATCTTGACCATTTTGCTTTGTTTTGTTTCTGGTATTGTAAGGTTGCCATGTCCAGGTTTGAGAACATTGTCTCTGTGGAAAGAAATGTAGTAAATGTCAATAAAAGAAAGGCAGTACATTAATGAATTACTCCGATAATGATACTTAAACAATGCACACTAACGGGGAATTCTCAGAAAAACGCATACGTGTCATTCATATTCTCTATGCATGACACAATTAGGGATGAGCAGATATGATACTAAGTGTCAGAATTTGGTCGATACTGGTCAAAATCAATGGATTGTATATTGGACAGATAAAAAAGTTAAATACAATACAATTCAAAAATCCAATGCCTCACTATGTACAGGCTGTAAAAATATAAATAAAAATCGGCAACAGCATTTTAGCTAAGTCATGTTGCGTTATGTTTATTTACTCATTATGGAAGAAGAGCAAGTGTTTAACAATTGGAGGATTGTGTTTTGAAATTGCGTGAAATGGCACAAATGTGTTGTGAACAGCTTCAAAGTTAAAAAAAAAACGTCTAACACGAGAGTATCGGACACATATTGTCAAATACTCTAGATTGTGATATCGGTATCTGCATCAGACACAAAAAAGTGGTGTCGTTAATGTTTAAGAAAGACTCGTAATGAAGCTTTGACTCACTTTATCGTCAGGTTCTGTTTCACTCCTACGTCTTTTCCTCTTTCTGTCGGTCCCTCTTTCCCCATCATGACTCTCGTTCCTGGGGTAAAAACATGAGGGCGAACGGTAACTACGCTGGTCTTTAAACGCACCACGGCTTGATGCTAAGCTAACTAACGATGGGCTAAGTAAGTACCGTACCTGCGTGAAACGGCTGCTTGACCGGGACTCTTCATGTCTTCATTGGCAGCGAACAGTCCCGTGAACAGGTTCGCGAAAGCCATTTTATCAAAGGGACAACGCTACCAAAGAAGCTAACTAGCTAAATAAAACGCGGGGGTTCCCGCTCTCTGTCTAGCTTTCTGTCAAGACCAAAGCAATTTTGTTTAACTTCAGTTAAAGGTGTCCACACTAGTTCATATTCACATGGGTCCATCCACATCACATCATCGTTCAGCTCTTCTTCCGTGTTTTGGACAAACGTTAGCCTATTAGGGAAAGACGCCCCCTGGTAAAACACGCCCGCGGTTTGCTGATTGGGTCTTCTTCTTGAGCTTCTTCTTCTTCTTCTTCTTGGTCTTCTTCTTCTTCTTCTTCTTGCTCTTGTTCTTGGTCTTGGTCTTCTTCTTCTTCTTCTAAACACTCAGAGGTACAATGCTGCCCTCCACAGGTCAAAGTTGTTAATCTCAGTTCTCACCCTCTCATCTCCTCAGTCTCATCCTTCCTCATGGCATTTCAAAGTTCTTCACCCAGCTGGTGTCTCATCTCCTTAGTCTCGTTATTGTAGTTCAAGGTTCTCCTTCATTCTCATGCTCAGTCTTTTATCCTTGTCCTCAATGTGGACGACAAAGAGACTGAGGCGATGAGGTGGCGGCTGGGTGTAGGACTTTTGGCTGCAAAGAACTTTGGGAACTTTGGATTGTTGAGGGCAGCATTGCACCCCTTAGTGTTTAACCTGCCAGATCCTACTGGAGGAGGAGGAGGAGGAAGAGGAGGAGACTCAAGGGATGAGAGGAACGGTGATAAATTATTGGAAGTTCCAAATTCCAGTCCAAGTTCTTTATCACAGTTCCAAGTTGGAACGAGGATCGTTTTTGTTCTAACTGTCACTGAAATTGTCTCATGTTTAATAATTATTTTATTTAAGATTGGTAAAGCCCACAAAAATGATGCTGCTGTAACACAATGATCAATAAAGTGTCTATTGATCTCATGTCACACTGAGATGATCACTGAGGAACCCCTCCGACAAAAGGATATTCTCACATTAAAACAAACCCAGCTCTTGACTTGCTAATCTAATTTGGAATTCGACTCAGTGTGAAACTGATGGGATTAAAATGGCTGAGTATGTCAGCACATGCAACCACTGGTCAATCAGGGAGAACGATAAGAGTCCTGTGATGATGAAAAGACAGAGAGAGATAGAAGCTGGACTTTGTTCCTCCACATGTGAGGCCGTCCCTGTGTCTGGCTCAAAGTTCAGGTCACTCAGACGCTTTCAGTGTTGCCTCTGTCCGTGTGTGTGTGCGTGTTTGTTTCCAGTGTTCACACTGACCTGTGCCAGCTTCAGGATGACCCTCCGCTGGGCTCTTCTCGCTCCTCTGCTGCTCCTGCTCGGGCTCTTCACCGTCGGTGCTGTCAGTCAGGAGGCCGGGGACTCCGCTGCACCTCCACCGCCATCCTCAGGCCAGGCTTCTGATGGAGCACAGGCAGAAAACAACAACGAGGAGTGGGGAATGAACTCCATCAGAGGCAGCTTTGAGGCCGTCAGCGGCTACTTTGACTCCATGCTGGAGTTCATGGGTGGACGTGATGGAGTGTGCCAGTACCGTTGTAGATATGGTGAGTGGTAAACACAACATACTACATGGTAACATTACAGTAATGTAATAACAGAGTGATGTAATAACACTAACACTTCTAATGTAATTTCCAGTAATATTGTGCTTTGTATTGACAATTACTAAATACTATCATCTACAAATACTTTCACATGAAAACATACAGGAACCAAAATAGTAATAGATAGAAGTAATGTTATTTCCAAGCTATTACATAGTAATTACTGTAGTAATAAGACAGACTTGCTGCGATATTGCTCTATTTCTAAATTATTACCATACTATTATGTTTTTACTGAATTTCAATCTAAAATGTGAGCAAATACTTAATCTTTTTTTTAAATTAATTCTTTTATTTTGACAACTATAATTTATCAGAGCATCTTCTGTATTTGTATATTACTTTATATTATATGTTATTATCTATTTCTGTTTTCTTTGATTTTATTCATTTTCATCTGGAAAGAACTTTGTGCTTAAGCTTGAAAAGTGCTATATAAATATTATTTTTATACATTTAAAGACAAACTCAGTTGACCAAAAACTGTAGAAACAATTCAAATACAAATATAACTTATAAATTAGAAATAAACATGCACCAAGATAAACAATAAAACGGTCAAAATAAGCTATGAATAAAAACCACATGAAGTTACAGGCCATCAGCAGTTACTAGTATTTTAAATAAATACTAATTGGATATAATTAGATAAAAATGATCACATTAGCTACAATGGGACAATAATTAATAGAGAATCTATAATTTAATCTTAAATGTTCAGTTTTAACACCAATGCTTCTCTCTAATAACATGTCTAGTGACATCAGTTAAAATATAATGGATATAATGGATGATGGCTTTATGGTACATTGTAAAACAGTGGAAATGGGGAAATGGCCAGATTAGATGAAAACACAATAATTTAAATATATCAGAATCTGAATCAGAAACACTTTATTAATCCACAGGGCGAAATTGGGTTTCGTTACAGCTACTCCACATAAGAATAGAAAAATTATCTGAATCTTTGAGAAGATTCAAATAACTATAAAAAGCTAGACTATTCAAATCTGAATCAGAATCACTCACTCACTTTATCCTCTAGATGAGGGTCACGGGGGCGAGGGTGCCAATCCCTGCTTGACAGCAAAATACAAATAAATATTAAAGTACAAAAATAAAGTGCAGAGTGCAATTATTGACAAAAAAAGAAATATGAAACTAAATAAAAACCAAAATCTGCGCAGTATGGAAGTTGTGCAATCTGTCAAAAACAGAAGATAAAAGACTGTAAAAATTATGCAATCTGAAATTGGTAGTGAGTGTTCTCTGGTGTAGGAGTATCCAGATTTGTTGCAGAAAAAAGGAAATAACAAGTATAAAGAAAAAATAATAAGAATAAGAATTATATATGGTAGAAATATTTACATTTATGTCACAGTATATTAACAAGAAACCTAATTAAAGCAAATACTAATGTACAGTGTATGAACAGTAAATACAACAGCTCGAACATAATTCCATAAGTCTGAAAATAAGTGGTTTAGGATTTAAATTACTGAGTTTGAGACTGATGGAATGTGCAATATAAGAACCAAAATAAATTCAGCATGATTACACACACGCTTTTGCAATATCCCGACATATAGATTAATAATCTTAATCTTCATTTTAAATAATTAAAGTCTAATAGATTTTACTTAGGTATGATATTGTGACCTCATCCACTTATCGGTGTGTTTGTTATCACGGAGGTGCAGGTCTGAAAATGGACTGTGACCCCAGTGTGATAGCAGAGGTTTCATGTGGTGACAACACAGAACATGTCAGATATTATTCTGGCTGTCAAACACAAATCCAGGCCTGTTGTGAAACATGACCTACATTTGATCTGATTCCCTCACAGGTAAAGCTCCTCTTCCTCGTCCAGGATACCAGATGCCCGAACCTAATGGATGCAGCTCCTACTTCTTTGGACTTCCTGTTCCAGAAGGGGCAAGTCTCACCCAACTGTGTTCAAACTATAAAAACACTAAAAATAAACACCTGAATCCATCTTATCAAGGGACTGTATGAATATTATAAAGCAAAAGACTCTACAGAGTTTACTATTTTATTTGTACTTCTCCCTCATAACAACCTCTTTCCTCATATCTCTGCCCTTAAAGCTCTAGTGTGTAACATTTATGAGGGTTTATCTGTATAAAGTGTATAAACTACCCATAGGTATGTTTGTTTGAGTGTATGCTAGCTGGCAAATAAATTTCATTCTAGGTTTGTAGCTTTAAAATAAGCCTTTTATATGTACTTTAAGCAAGGGCCTTGCTTTACAGAGGCAGCCATCTTGTGCCACCATGTTTCTACAGTAGCCTGAACCAACAAAGGAGAAGCTTAACACTCAAATAGAGAAGCGTGACATTCTTTGTGGTACATGAAGGCCACCATATTTCTGTGATGCACTTAGGGACGGGAGGGGTTCATTTTTTATCTAAACACCGCCAAAGTTGGCACTGCAAACACTGGTGGTCTAAAGTCATGTTTCCACCACGTGGAACTGCTTCGGTTTGGTACAGTAGGCTACGTATTTCTTTCGGTTTCCATTAGGAATAATACCAAAATAACCGGTCCCAACCATTCTATTTTTTGGCAAATGTCAGTCAGCTGATTGGGTGACAGAAAAAACATAATTCCTTTGTGATTGGTGTTTACAACATTTGACGTCTTGTTGAGACAAACAGCCAGTGTCTCATGTGTCGTTTGTGTCACGTTCAACATCGCCGTTTGTTTTCGTCGCACTTACGCTAGATGTTACGCTATACCCCGTCAGGAATCTTCCCACACCAAGTAAAGGTACTGTTCTCGATCGAAACGCAAGCCTGACCCAGGGCTTTACCATTCCAAACTCTACCTTACTGTTCCAAAATGTACCATGATGGAAACACAGAATTGGTAAGTCACCTGCCAAGTTTAAACCGTTTGAAAGTTATGCAAAAGCCTAAATACATGCTCCGGCTGGTTTGTCTGTTCTGGCAGCCCCAGATGGCGACCTCCAAAAGGACAAGGCTTTTGCCTAAAAGCACATGTGAAAGGCTTATTCAAGGCTTTTACTTTTGATTTTATTATACACTTATACAAACATACTTATGGGCAGTTTATCAAATGTATGCCCCACTACCAGAATGAACATAAAGACATAAATGTCCCATTTTCTTTGATACAGCCCAGTAAAGTCCTCAGTTCATCCACTGACAGACACTCACTGACCTTTGCTGTTTTGTGGCAGATGGACATGGGCATCCCTGCTATGACCAAGTGCTGCAATCAGCTGGACATGTGCTACGACACCTGTGGCTCCAACAAGTACCGCTGCGACTCCAAGTTCCGCTGGTGCCTCCACAGCATCTGCTCTGACCTCAAGAAGAGCCTGGGCTTTGTGTCAAAGGTTGAAGGTCAGAGAGCATTGGAAACCTTAAAATTTGATGTAAAAAAGAGCAGGCTGAGTATGAAACAGCCTAACACAAACGACCCTCATGTTGACACTTTCTCCTCTGTTTGTCACTTTTCAGCATGTGAAACGGTCGCCGACACCTTGTTCAACACAGTGTGGACTCTGGGCTGCAGGCCCTACATGAACAGCCAGAGGGCAGCGTGCTACTGTCAAGGAGAGGAGAAAGATGAACTTTAAAAAACGATTAAAACACACCACCATCAACGTTTTGGATGTTGGTGCTCAGGGTATCAGTGGTGCAAAGACTCCTGTGTGAATACTTGTGTAATTTATAAAGAAGGTTTTGCTTTGGTTTTGTTTTACTGTGCAACAAAATCCTGGTGTCATTGTTAAAAGTTCCGTCACACACACTCACAGTTGTGAGTCAAATGTACCTGCCGACTGTAGAACTAGCGCTGTGTTCCATTTACATCGGACGTTGGAGCTCGGAACTGGGAATGACATCGCCACCGAGTTGGTTGCACATTGAGATTTGGAAGAGACATGGACACAGATGTTTATTGGTTGTTGCTATGCTGTTTGTGTGGGCAAAATACCTTGTAGGGCAGTGTTATAGAATGGCATTGCTAACAATAGCTAGCCCGAGATATGTTTGCAGTCCGCACTTCTAAACTGGAACGCTCTGAACTCAGGGATGACGTCACTTCCCGTCTAGACTGCCGATGTAAATCAAATGCGGCATAAAGTTTGTCATTCAGAAGCTGTAAAATATTTAATTAAAGCAAATTAAATTTGCCAATTTATAACTCCAACCTCACAAAATTAAGCAATAAACTTAACATAGTTTACCTTTATAATCCTGGATTGTTTTTTTTACGTAAAACAAACATCACATTTATCAAATTCGAGTCCTGATTTTAAGTTGAAATGTTATTTTATACACACACACACACACAAGCATGGGAGTGGCTGCTCTAAAATGTTAGGGCTAAACAGGCTAACTAGTTCCCAAACAATCAAGATCTTACCAATACAAATAGAAATGACTAACTTTTGCTCACCAGTGTTTCTGCTGCTCCCAAGTGGCCACCATAGCAACACTACATAATCTTTACAGCAGTAGTGCTTTTTTTGCCTGAAAGGTTTGTTTCATAACAGGCCACACATCATATTTCCATGTCAGAAAAAAGCAGCTTGTGAAAATGTCCCAGCTTTGAAGATAATAAGAGAGTGAATGAAAAGCATTTTTCTATCACATTACTCTATGCAATCACTTCTTACATCTCAATGATGACTTTAAGCCAAAGAATTGCCTACTTCAGCCATTAAAATCATTTTTCGAGCTGCTGAGGTCAGAAAAGTGGGTTTACTGTTAAGTATTTCAGTATTTTTAAGTGTCATGTTTCATTGGGTTTTGAAGAATGTTGAGAAATGAAGTGTAGAATGGTGGAAATTCAAAAGCAGTAACATGAAAAATAACTGTATCAAACAATATGACTAGAATTGCTTGAATGGGTGATTACTGGAAAATATACTTTGATAAATGATAAAGGATTTGGTAATAACTATTTTTGCATGACTTCACTGTTTATGTAAACAGCCATTATTGAGTTTAAACAAAAATATAATTCAAAGGTGAATTAAAGCAGAGCTTGCAAAAGTTTTTTTTTCTCTAATCAAATTTATACAGCACCAAGTGAAAGACAGGCTGAGAACAAACAGATAGAAAGAAGTGGCGTGAGCACAGAAATGTCAAATTCAATCCCGTCTCGACCAGCGTCACTAAAACATCATTTTGAAACCGATAGTTTAGCAGAACATGGTGAAAATGCATGTGTGCGTATGTGTGTAGCGTCGTGGTCCATGTGGTTTGTCAAGGCTGAGTCACAGTCTGTCACTTTCAAGAAGATGATCCACAGATCTACAAACAAACAAAAAAACACACACATAAAAAGTCACATGACAGCAGATGACAGTTACTTAAAGGTGCAAAAAAATCCATTAAAATCATCACACACTTCACAAAGGCTTTTGTTCAAAAACACCATATCTATTTTGAACATTTTCACATCACTGGCGTGATAATCTTAACTCCAGTGGAATTTTTTAGAATGGACGAAGAAAATATTCTCTGATGTTTAGACGAATTTTCACCAAGTGGTACAGTATATTGGTATATTTTACAACTAATTGCATTTCAAATTAGAGGTCAGATAGAGATTCAGGTTTTTCTATGGCCAATGCCAATTTTTAGAAATCAGAGCAGCCAATAATTGATGCCAATTGTTTTGGGGCAATATTCAGGCGGTTTTTCACTCCATCTGATAAAGTAACAGTTTAATTAATAACAACAAATAATATAACAAATAATCTACATTTTGTCTGCACTGCAGTGCAATTACAGACACTTTTATATAAGTTTTTGTGACTGAGAAACATTTATTGAGTTTCTGAGAACAAAAACCTTGTGATTTGTAATATTTGGCTGTGTAATAAATAATAATCAGTTAATGCCAATTATTAAAAAAATAGCAAAAATAATCTGTATAATTGGTCCACATTGTTAAAAAATTGCAAGAGGTTCCATTACAGTCCAAATTTTTGGCACCTTTCTGTAGAAACACAGCTTTCTTTTCTTTAGAGAAGGAAACTCTCGTTCTCTCTCTGTGATTAAATGCTGATCAGTTTGTACAGTTAACTTTAAGTTAAGGGGTCATATTAGCCACACTTAGTTTCACACTAAATGCCTGCCATTCCTAAACTCTCGTTGAAGAGGGAGATGATTAGACGCAGAAAATCTGCTCTATTCAAGGTCGTCTCCACAGAAATCGGACCTTATTAACGATAGAGCAGATCATTCCAGAGATGACAGGTTTGTGTTATCCACATTCAAATGAAATATGTTTGATGACTTAGACAGTCATTGTCAGAATCTGAGGAAGCATCCTGCTGTTCATGTGAGCTAAATTCTTCAAACTTCACTGGTTTCCAAAGTCTTGGTTACAGAAAACAGAGGCATGGTGATAAAAATTGAATAACTTCCGTAAATAAGTAACTAAAGAAAAAAGCAGATGACTGTAAGCCAACTTTATTCACTGCACATTTACCTTTAAATTTGCTTCTATGGAAAAAAGGTCAGATTATTATATAATAATATTTATTAATACAGTGGAAAATTGGCTAACAATAAATTCGGCATGCACAAAAACAGAAACATCTGTCGGTATCCATTTCTCCAAAGTATATAAATTGTTTCAACCTGTTTACTTACTCAGTCTGGGAGGTTAGAGATCTGGGCGGCTGTGGGACTTGTTGTTTCGCCCTCTGGTTAAATGCTTCAAGCTAAAGAAGAAAGAAAAACAGTTTAGGGAGCTGCGTATTTTATCTGCATTAAAACAATGTTTGCCATCATTATTTATTTATCAGCCAATTACTACAAATCACGCATTTCTCATCTCAGAAACTTGATAGATTCTGCTGAATCACTGAACCTTCATGTTTTAATGCAAAGGTTTCTTTGTGGACCTTTTCATGGATTTAATATTTAGTGTATAGATTGGAAAGACATACTACAAGTGTTGTTCAATAACTGGTTACTGAAGTAAAGCATTTTTTTAAATTATTACTTGTGACTGACAAATAGTATCAACCAACAGGAGCCTGGTGAAAGCAACACAATGTAGGTTTTGCTCTCGGGATCAAAATTTGAAAATATTCAAACTGTTATAAGAAGACAATAAGTTAAAAATATATTTGGAGACATTATGTGAAGGTTGAAATACTACATAGTGTGACTTTAAAGGAGGCTTCTGTGAACTTTAGTAATAGCAACAAAGCCAAATCATGAATCTCAAGGCTTCCTGTTGCCACTTAATCCAACCACAGACATTTAGTTGATTTCTTTGGCATACATAACTTTTTTTTTTTTTGAATGGAGAAGAAACTAGTCTGAGTCTGACTTCCAAAATTTTGTGCCACACTTCCAGCATTTGTTTCCTTCTAGTAATGAGAACAGAGCAAATTTGCAGGTCAGTGTAATATTACAGAGTGGGAGGATGACGTGAGGAAGTGTCCTCATATAACATACAGCGTTTGAGTGAAATTAAATAATGAATTATTAAAAGTCAGCATTATAACACTGTTATAATTACATAACTATCAACTGCTATTTGGAAAAACAACTAACAACAGTGTTAACTAGATCATAATTAGCTCCTGATGTCACCACGATGTTAATGTTTTACCAACATTAGCATAGCCACTTCTCTAGTACTGGATGATCTTCTGCAGGTTTAATTTCAACAATGTTATCAATGTTAGAAGCAATGTTGTCTTTTAAAGTCATTGTCCCGCCTGCTGCATAAAACTACTGACCTGCCAAATTGGAAATCTCACACAAAAATAAGGGTGGACGTCTACTTTATTGTTTCTGTCAAAAATTAGTTATGTAGCAGCAAAACAAAACAGAAACTAATGGATTTGTTAGTTGTCATCCTAGAAATGAGATGCTAGGTTAAAAAGGATGTAAGACCAATCCTGCGCTCACCTTTCTCCTCAGGTTCATCTTTATTTCCTCCTCCGTCTGCGGCCTTTTTTCCTCCTTTGGCTCAGTTTCGAAATCACCTCTATCTCCCTGTGAAGCCTGCAGCGTCTGTGCAGCAAATCTGTTGTAGTGTGGGGGTGTCAAGTGCTGCTTTTTTTTCCTCTTCTTATTCTCTCTTAACCTTTGAAACCATTTCTGACACTTCCTGACATAGTGTGCCTTCTTCTTCCCTTTTGTGAGCTCGGTCAGACATGGCTGTCGGGTGGCCGGGTTAGGTTTGATGACCCGCAGGCAGCGTTGGCCAGATCCACTCTGCCCTTCACTTGTGGACAAGTCTGGATTCACAAGCAGGTTAATGTCCTCGAACAAACTGCGACGGGGGAAGTAATGTTCGCTGATTGGAGGGTAAGGATATGTGCTGGGAGCAGGGGCGGCCTGTGCGTACACCGAGTATGAACTTGAAGCCTCACTGTTGTAGGCGGTGTACTCCGAGTAGGGGGGCAAACTGTAACTTAAAAATGGAGGAAAAGCAGGCGGGTGGGGATGGGGGTGCATCTCTTCTTGTGAATATCGATAATGACAAGTGGAGACTTCGTTGGAGTCTCTTCTCTCGTCCCTTGGTGCTGCTTCACTGTTATGGCTGCTGTCTCCTGAGCTGCTGTTTTCAGACAACCGCCTCGGTTTTGTGTCTCTGCTGACAGTGGAGTGATGACGAGAGGGGCTGGGGCTGAGGCTCCGAGAGGTCGACCTGGAGGAGGAGGAAGAGGAGGAGGAGGAAGAGGAGGAGGAGGATGATGACTCAGACGAGGAGTTTCTGTAATGTCTGAGGGAGCCTTTTTGTCGACTGTCCTGCTCCCGCCTTGCGTCAGAAACCTCCCCCCCATCATTCTTCTTTCCGTACAGCCTCTCCTGAGTCCGGTCTGCGAGTTTGCTCAACTCTTCTACTTCCAGGTTCAACCCCAGCGTTTTAAGAATGTTCTGCAGCTGTTCTTGCTGCACAGCCGTTTTCGGCACTTCTTCTTGAGTCTTCTTCTTTTTTGCTGCGGGAGGAGACTTGGATCGACTTCTCGAGCCAAAAGAGCTGTCTCTTCTGTCATCCTTCTCCACCTTTTTCTGATTATCCGACAGAAATTGTATGTTGTTGTGGGGTTTTTCTTGACCGAGCAGGTCGGTGCCTCTCTCTCCACTGATGACCAGGGAGGCTGTGCAGTGTGAAGGCTCACTCTCCACCGGCTTTGACTTGTTCTTCACAGCAGTGGGGGGAACCTTCAGGAGACCCTCACTTACAACTACTTCCTCACTGTCGTCACTGACGATCCTGCTGAGCAAGTCGATGTCCACTCCTTTGTTGAGGACACTGAGGAAGCGCTGGAAACCAATGTTGTCACTACACTTTTCATTAGCTGGTAAGATAACATTTTGTCTGGGAAGTGGAGGAGGCGGCGTCATGTCAGGGACCTGGAGAAGGTCACATAATCAGAGACATTACTGTCAAGTCCTGAAGGGTCAAAGCACCGAATCAAAATGTATTTCACTGTTAAGGAAGAACAGTTGATTGTGGTGAATATCAATTTAATGGAATAGTAAGTTGGAAAAATGCTGTCTGGCTCACCAACATACTGTACAATCCTGGTAATTCGTTGAGTGCACAGGTAGGGGCGCCTGCATTTTTTGCAGTCATTGGCTTAATATTTTATAATTAGAGTTGTAAAAGTCTTTTTAATAATTATTTTTACAAAAAGTCATAATTTTTAAATTCACTGATCAGACCCAAAAACTGAATCAGTAACCGGCTTTAACTGTCTTAGTGTCCTGTTTTGAAAGAGTCTATTTAGAATCATCATTAATTCAATTTTAATGTTATCAATAGATTAATGTGTGCCTGGGCAAAAGGAGTCGGAAGCAGCTGAATGAACGTATTACAGATGTATAAGGCTCTCCATAACCTCCTACCCATTTACTCCCCCAGTCACAGACTTCATTCTTCCCCCTCCTTGCTCATCGGTTTTTTACATTATACCGTAATTCTGTTTTATCTTTTCCTGTTGATTTGGAAGGTGACCTTGAGTCATCTGCAAGGCACCTAATAGATCATTTATCATTAACATGCTGTGAACATAAGGAATAAGATAGGGAAAAACAACAAACCTGTGCGTTTGCTGATAATACACAGGGGTCATGACATCGCTGTTTCATTAGTGCCTTCACTCTCAGCTTCAGCGGGTGATCTTCAAGCAGGAATGAGTTTGTTTTCCTATTGGGTGAATGGAGCTGAGGAGAAAGACAGTAAGCAATTATACAACATTTTATTCGGAAAGTAAAGTTTTCTCAAAGTGAGTCAATTATTTATTCAATCCTTGACTGCTACTACTAACCTTTGGCAGATTACCATGTGGATTTCGCTGCTGTAGAATTAAATTCACTCTTTCTCGGAGAGTTGCCCCTTTGCATGTAACCGAATGTTCGTTACACGAAAGGCTGGGGGCGGCTGTTTTCAAAGCAATGGCAGCTTTCTTGAACAGTATTTGCTCCTCTATCTCTCTGAATTCTTTCTGTTTCCTTGCCAACTCCAAGTCAAATACATTTTCTTCGACATGCAGAGGCTCTCCATCCAGGTTCTGCACTCCTGATTCCCCTCCGTCAAAGCTGTGGAAGCGGGGACTGAGTTCCTCCCACTCCGTGTCCACTTTCCTGCTGCTGTGTGGTTCATCGACAGTGTAACTCGAGTATTCATGATTAGTTCTTAAGGCCTTTCCCGTGTTGTTGTTAACGCCACTGTCGTTTTGGTCCAGATGTCTCCTGAGTCTTCGCAAGACATCTTCCCACACAAGTGCATTCATTGCTCAGCCACAAACTGTTTGTGAAGAGTGTTAACTTCCTGAAAAGAGAAAGAGCGTGGAAAGACATGAATAATAGTATTTAATGACCTGCAGTTGCTATAGAAACCAGTAACTAGTTGAGGAGTGAATATGTCAGAATTCACAATATTTTCAATGAATAAACTGATTAAGTTCTCACATTTTTTGTCGTAAGATTTATTCAACAGTGGCTAATATGGGTTTTTCTTTGATTAATACTGATTTTCAGAAATCAGAGCAGCTGTTGGCTGATAATTGATTTTTTTCAGCATCATCTGTTAAATAACAATTTGTAGGAAAAACGTTTTTAACAAAACTGTTTTTCATATTTTATTTCTGCACTGCAGAAATATAATATGCTGCATTTTCAATAAAAATAATAGCAAATCAGTTAAATACATGTAACAGACTAACAGGTCATCAAAAGAAAAAAAAACCTGAAAAATGAATGTAAAAAATAAAGTTTTAGGAACTTAGCAAAATTTATCAAGTTCATAAAAACTAAATGCGAAATTTGTAATAACTAGTCAAATTATAAATAATAATTCTCAAGTGTCACTCAGTTATTTAAAAAATAATAGTTATTTTGAGGGCTGCAATGTTGCAACTAAATTCATTTTGAAAATTGAATAACTGGTTTGAGTGTTTTTGGGTTTTTTTTCCATAGCTAAAACAAAAAACTGTGCGACTTTTTAGCTTTGTTAATATTTCCTGGGTTCTTTGCTCCATATAACATATAAGTAATTAAACTGAATAATTTTGGTTTGTGGAGAATGAAACATCATAAGTTCCAGGTTCATTTTTTTAGACCAAAAAAGTACTTAATTAATCGAGAAAATATTGACAGACTAATCAATGATGAAAATGTTCATTAGTGGCAGCCCTAAAAAATGAGTGACATAGCAAAATTAATTACTATTCTAAAAACATGTGAAATGAGTGAAGATACAAGATCTGCAGTGCATATACCATATGGTTCAATAAATGTTTAAGCAATAAAGTGTATCATTTGTGATTAAGAAATAGTTATATTTTATCCAATCCAATTGACTTGTTATATAATAATCTATATCTGACTGCGCACATGATGAAAACAAATAGGTGAAGGAACGAAAATCACGTTTTAATCATCAAATGACTGGACTGCTAAAAAATTGGTGCCACCCATAGAAAATGCCATATTGACCAAAGTCTTCTATGCACCACAATTATTATATATCAGTAATAAAACACTTATATTTATTATATATATGCAACAATTGTGCAATAATGTTGGGACAGTGTGATCTTCTTCATCACTATTATCAACACATTGCTTTAACTTATATACGAAGAAAACCATCGTTAAAGTCTAATAAACCTGATTTAAATGACACTTAATCCAACATAGAATTCACGGACTTTAGTCATTATTTCTCTGAACAGACGGAAACAAACAAGGAAACTGACAGCAGTTGTTTAAGTAGCTTAGCACGAAGGCTAACACAGTTTACCTACTACTGCTGATCAAACGATCCCTCCTCCTTCAGTCGCTTCTCGAGAGGAAACGTCATTTTAGACCAGTCTTGGTCCGAGACCAAGTTATTTCACGGTTACGGGCCAAAGAAAACATTATTTATTACATTTCGGGTCAGTAGATGAGGACGAGCGATGTTGATGAGAAGAAATGTTAGCTTTGTAGAACAGAGGAAACAAATGGGAGGCTCACTGCGCCGCGGAAGTGTTGGCGGCAGCGCCCCCTGCTGCACCGGAAGAAAACTACGTCAAGGTTCACGACACCGTGGTTCAAGTTCTCAGTTATGGTAGTTTATCTACGCAACTTCTTTCAATATGTTTCAAGTACAAGTGTGGAATGTGGATATGTGTTACAGATATGAGTCATTCAATTTATTTTTCTCAAATTAAACATTTCAAATATCCAAACTTCATTCTTCCTGGGCCAAAATTATGTCACTTTTTCTATTCATGTGTTTTGTTTTGTTTTTAAATTGATTTGTAGATATCCTCACTGTAATTGTGGATAGCTACAAATAAATTACAACTAGTCATGATTAGAACATGAGATACCTATAATTTAATGCTGACTAATTATGAATTAAAGATATCCTGAAGTGGTATTAAGAATAATTATAATTAAATTACAGGTATGTACAGGCACAATTTAATTAAGAGATATCTGTAATTAAAACCCAATAAACATGAATGAGGGAATAGTGACATCATCACAATCATTAATGCTCACACACCTACAATATATTTATGTTTATATTGCATACGGCATGGATTTTACTTTTTAATTTTACATTATTTTACAGATACATATAATTATAGGGTGAATATCTACGTTTGAAGAAGCAATAACCTCGATTAAAACCACATACGCACACATGAATGGGGGAAGTCACATAAGTACATCTATAATCATAGTGCATACTGTATAAAGCTTTAATTTCTTATTTTTCTGTCTCCCTTCTGCTAATTCTTACGACACAACAGCTTTTTAAAAATTAGCTTTAAGCACTCTTCTTTTAACCTTCAGTGTGTTTGCGCTGCATTAAAAGAAAAGTAAATTGCTCGTACGTTGAAACCCACTTGGCAGTAAAACAGATTCTGTTTCTGATCTTTTGTTCTAGGCAGGATGAGGTTCTGAATAATTCCACATTCATGACCTGAATTACCACTTACTCTGTCACACATAATTAAGATTTAGTGAGTTACACACCTAACAGACAACCAGGCAGGTCGTAGATTACGTCTGCAGACGTTTTTGCTCACGCCCTTCCTGACACGTCAGGAGACACAGCGGAGACAACTGTCGCCACTGTTGGGCGCGGTTGAGACTTAACTATGACAACTGTTAACTGTGGCACTTACGTTTTCATTAATCAAATTAACTACCTCATGCAAACACAATGACAGAATTTTAAAAAGATTTTTTAAATGTGGAGAGAAATGTGTGTTTCTAACACAAATGAGGGGGGAAAAAGTGAACGTTTTATTACCAGAAATAGAATATACTTCCCTTTAATATGGTTCTACATGACTACTAGGGGCATAGTGACGAAAAACATTAAAGCTTTTGAGAATAAAGTCGCAACATTATGAGAAATATGTTCTAATGTTACAACTTTTTCACTTTTTATTGGCACGTCTCCATCCACATGACGTGACGACTAATTCAGTCTATGCCGCAATTCATTGCAGTACCGTGAGAATTAATATGTGATCAAACGTCGGCCCTCTGGAGTTCCTCTCCTTCTGCGTCCAAAATCTTTATTATCATCAGTCTAATCGTTTATTGAGAAACTAGAAAACCTGTTTCAACAGCACACAGAAAGAATAAGCTGTAGCCTTTATGTGTACTTTAGGAAAAGGGCCTTGCTTTACCGAGGCTGCTGTGTTTCTATATCAGCCCACTTAATTGATTTTTGAAAAAAAAAAAAAGAGTGTTTCTCCATAAAATGTTGATGGTATCTCACAAACCTCAAAATAACAATCTCAAAATGTTGTTTACAGTCAGAGGAGCAAAGAAAACAGGAAATATTCATATTTATGAGACCGGGAAATCTCTGAAGCCGGAGGAAAACATTTTAACCACTACTTTTGTCGTCCATGAAACAGACATGAGAATTTTCTGATAAACAATCTGTTCCCAATCTGGTTGACAGATTGGGGAAATGTGAACATTTCTCCTACTCTTTTCTTGAAATCATTTTCCCGAGCATTTACAGATGCTACAGTTTGACTTCTCTCTGCCCCTAGAAGTCTGATATAAAAGCTGTATAATTATAACACATCTATAACAATAATCTTACATATTTAGAAATATATAAGACAAATTTAACACTGAATAAAGCAAACAAACCCACAGATTACAATTTGGCATTGTCCAATGTTCTAATTTTACTGTATAGTATACAATTTCTATGTTGCATGTGTATTTTATACTTTATATTCATTTACTTGTATTGTTTATTTATTTATTTTTAATCTTTTTTCAATGACTTTCTTTGGTATTTGACACTATTCTTCCTCTGACCCTTTTTGTTGTTGTATAGAGTAAATTTCCCTGGTGTGGAATCAATAAAGTCAAATAGAATCTAATTTTTAAACTTATATAAAATTTGGGAAACACTGTTTTAATTAATGCTACAGTGCATTTACTGCAAACACCATCACATTAGTCCAGGCAACCATAGAGAATCTCAACAATCTGTGATTGCACTGTGAAAATAATCTACTCGCCATTTACTTTAGAACCATTGTATTTATTTTACTAGTCAGATATTTACATAGCAACAGTTTTGTCAGGTTTAAAAAGACTTTTTTTTTTTTTTACTGGACATGGTAAACTTCACATGAAGTTAAAGGGTGTATCCTCAAAAATAAAAAAAAAGGACATTAGCAAACAAAAGTTATTACAACAAAACCGTATTACGACTAGCTATAAATAATACAATGAATCAAAAAGCATTCAAAAAGTTTCTGTTGCTTTAGTGTGACATTGTGCTGTGGCCGAAAAGGAGTGATGCACACGGATCTGAAATGTTTTGCTGTCATCATTTTCAACATTACTTCTTGTTGCTGCTTGAAAACAACTGCAAATGTTCAATACTGAATAAATGATTGATGTTCATACTGTATGTGTGATTTGTGAAGGAGACACCCATTTCCCACCTGTGTCTTCTTCACCCAGGTTGTTTGGTCTGGATGACCTGCAAACACCTCGGCCTGGACTGTGTTTTTGATTTCTGCGAGTTGTTCAGTGGCTGATATTGGTTGATTTGGGGCGGGTTTCGAAAATCTGACTGAGGATTAATAATGTGTTGTGGGAGTAGGTGGTTTGTTGGAGGGAGGACCGTTGGGAAGAAGTTCACAGGTGGGACAGGGGGAAAAGGGAGGTAGGGAGACAAGAAAACAGTGGGGCTGGTATGGGGTAGGTTCGGAGGCAGAGGTGGAGGTAGAAGCGAGTATGGCAGCGGCGAGTAGTTCACTGGAGTGTATGTCGGTGGCACTGCGGGAGGTGGTGGTGGTTCTGGAACACTGTAGGTGTTACCACGAGAAAATGTTTCAAAAGCAGCAGTGGCTTCCTTGGAGTTAGGTTCACATTTATCACCGTCCTGTACAGAATTACTGCTTTTACTCTGGACATATTCAACAGTCTTAAGCACCTGAATGGAATGCAAATCTGTTGCATCGTTCTGAGCACTCGACGAGTCTTTATTCATGCAACTGTCCCCGGTCAAAGAGCTGAAATTTGATCTGTTTGATGAGGATGATCTACTTTGACGTCGTGGAGAAAATGCTCGCCTCGTGTCCCTTTCTCTACTTCCTCCACGGCAGCGACCCCGCTCACCGTCCCTCTTCCCATATAACCGCTCCTGGATTCGATGGGACATTTGACCCACTTCCTCAGAACCCAAATCCAGACCGATGGCCTGCAGTACATCCTGGATTTGCTTGTGTTTGTGCTCATCTTCAGGCATCGTCGTTTTCTTCCCCACCATTGATGGAGACCTGGATCTGCTGTTCAAACCCTGATGGCTTTGTCTTCCGTCGCTCCTTTGCAGTGACGTGTCATCAGACAGAGAACGTCCCTCCGGGCTGAAGGACCTGTGATGAGGCTGTGGAGAAGCTGGTCGTCGGGACCCTTCGCTCTCACTCCAGTCGCAGTTGCTTTGGTGACTTCCTTGTTGCTTTTCAGGAGACCACAGACGGTGCACAGTGTCCGTGAAAGAAACAGGAGAGTGCGGTCGATTGTTGGCTTCTGAAGAAGGACAAGTGACGATCTTGGCGAGCATGGCGACATTCACACCCTTGTTGAGCACGTTGAGGAAACGCTGAAAGCCCTCATTGGACTTCTGCTCAGGAAGAGTAGGAGTTTGGTTGGTGAGGTCGTGCTCAAAAGACTGATGAGAAACACACTGAAGAAACCAGTTTACAGAGCTATTATCTGCAGTGTATTTGGTTTAACAAAACAACCTGCAGAGAAACGAGGACATCTCAAACAACTAAACCTGTGAACTTAGAACCAAACGCCACTCTCAATCCCGATAAATACGATTCTGAGCTCGAGCTCGGACACATTTGTTGATAATGTCACAATCGCGCATCTGAATAACCTTTATGGAGACAACTATATTGGCTCAGACCTATTGATCTGATAAAAGCGCCTATTAGGGTTACAACTTACTTGTTTCCCAAACCTCGAAATGATGATCCAAAAACTAATACGAATCACTTTTGATGAAAACAGTAGACAATTAATTTAGAAATTGATTGGTGCAGCCCCGGAGGCAAGTTGTCCTTTATTGGATTTTGTCTATGCGAACAACCTGCTGTTACAACTCCTGTCCTCAAATAAAGACTTCTGTTGAGTCTTAAAAGCTTTGTTTGCATTTATGACTCTTTTCTGTGAAGCATCAAGTAACAAGTAAACCCACTCAGGAGTTGAAGGAAAACTCTAGATGATGTTTAGTTTAAAGTATCGGGGATCTTACTATAATTAGATTTAACTACTGTGAATCTTTAAAGGATTTTTTCTTATAACTAAGGAGAGAAGTCAAAGGAGCTGTGAATAAATAAAATCAAATGCATTGATAAATAAATGAATATATACAGTGCACACATAATACTTTTCATATAGCAGGCGAGCAAGTAAGAAGTCTTTCAGCCACATTTGATATCTAAAAAGCGACAAGTGTCCCTCATGGTCATGATGGTTATTTAATGGTAAAGGGTGAAATTGGTCTTAAAACCCATCTGTGATGCAGATTAAAACTGTTTTCTGCCCATTGATTTGGTAAGAATCCAACAGTCTGTGAGAATCTCAACATTTGTTTCCTTTTCAACTAACACTTCCAGCTAAGAGTGTGTGTGTGTGTTGTTTATGGGGAACTTTCTGCTGTGCCTTTCTAAAAAATGTAAGCGAATTACCAAAGAAAACTTACTGTTAGCAGAAGACACACATACTGTATGACCACCTGTGAAATTAACCCACCTGCCCGCAAGGTTCATTTAATGGAAACCTTGCACTGCTTTGATGGTGATCCATGTGACCTCTGGAGGGGCTGTCATCCCTCTCTCTGGCTTTGCCAAAACTCTGTATAAATAAGTGAAAAATGTTAATTAAAACATGTAAAATGCACTAGTAACCAAGTTATCAAGTTTGAATGATTAAAAAAAGTCAAAGTTTTTAAAATTAGGTTTCAAATCATATAAAATTCAACAACAATCTCTGTTCTGAGACGCTGGGGGTGAGTCCACTGGAGGAGCCGAAACGCACAAATACTGGCCTACTCACTTTCATGGGGACCAAAGTCCATGAACACTGCTGTTTGTCAGAATTTGTAAAGAACCAAAGCGTAATGTTGTGCTTTTAAACTTCCTGTTCAACAAATAAATAGAGATGTGAAATTCACCTGCTTTGCTCACCCCTAAAGTGTGTGTGAGTCCTATTTGCTTTATTGGGGACCAAATGACTGTGGACATTCTTATTCCACAGTGTTTATATAGAAACATGAACTAGGGCTGCATAGTATTATCGGTATAATATCGGTAACAGCTGATATTGACTTTAAAATGTATTATCATATAATGGCAAAAACACACCAAACACACCAAACTCTACATCTGCTGCAACGTCAGTATGAAAAATATCACATTAATTTCACTACAGAAGAGACTAAATTACCGGTGCAAAAGAGTATAAGTACACGCACACGCGTTACCGGCCCTAGCACTCTCAAAATATTCACGTAACTTATATGGACACAAAGTCCAACATTTTTTATCCACTAATGTAAACATGTAGAGAGGCAACAGTTTAACAACATACTGTCCACAAACACAGAGCTGCTTTAGCTACAGTCATGCTCTCTGTCTCCCCCTACTTCTGTCAATGGCACTGCAACCCGAGTCTGCAGGAGTCTGCTTTTCTTTCCGTTATTCTTCTCGACTTCATTTCCTGTAGTGTAGGAGCATGTGCAGTTACTCATGAGTGAACGGGTAAACCGCAGATAAAGCACGCTGAAGGTTTTTATATTGCTACAGCGTTTGAGGAGTTGTTATGCTAACTATGGCTCCTGTGCATCATGGAGTCATATTTTTTTTAGACACGCCTAACAAATCCTGAATAGACAAGTGGAGAGAAACAGTTTTGCTTTTACCCCACTGCTAATTTTTTAATGTGTGAAGACGAGAGGACTCTCTTTTATGTGACTTTTATGTGAGTGTCTTACATTTCCAGCGCTCTCTTGCGATCGCGTCGTCTCATCTGAACGCTCCCAGCTCCTTCCACGATGATCTCTATCATTATGAAATCCAGACACTGGTCTGTGATCGTCATGCTGTTGTCTGTAGGTGAACTCTTCATTCCTGTGTCTAGAGTCTTGAGAGGTTTTCTTGTATTTAAAAATGTCTTTCTGTGGTAAGGAGTGCTTGAAATCCTTGGGTTGATGTGAAAAACCGTCTGGCGA
Source organism: Brachirus orientalis (assembly GCA_016785285.1). Lineage (NCBI taxonomy): Eukaryota > Metazoa > Chordata > Actinopteri > Pleuronectiformes > Soleidae > Brachirus > Brachirus orientalis. The sequence goes on from JAFBJR010000175.1 coordinate 1,397,380, forward strand.
GTGTCTGTATGTTTTCTGCTCAGTTTCACGTCTGTATTTGTGATCATCATCATGACCATGATCATCAAACTGCCGCCTCTTCTTTTCAGCAGCACCCCTATCAGGCGACAACCCACGTCTTCTCAACGGGCTCTTTCTGCTCCAGTTGTTGCTCATCGTGTCTTTACTGTATCGCCTCTGGGGCGAGTCACTGTACTCCCTGCTTCTGTTTCCTCTCTCGGCTCTGCTGTGCCCATCTCCACCATATTTATGAAAGGAATCCCGAGGTACATCTCTGTGGGGTTCACATCTGTCATCATAGCCATCCCACTGCCTGGCACTCCTGTCACTGTGCTGCCGCCTGTAGCTATGCTCCGACCTGTTTGAGTACATAATCTCAGAGCAGCTCCACACACCGAGTGAAGGTCGTACACACTGCAGAAAAACAAAGAAGAGCAAAATTAAAATCATGAAGGTGAAGCAAAAAGAGCAATATAATGTAAGTAAGGCGTTGTTTCATAATTAATCTGTCAACTATTTTCTTGGTGGAGCCGTAAAATCAGAAAATGGCAAAATATGATGATCATTGTTCACCATTCCTAGAATAATGACGTTCTCGAATGTCTTGTTTTGTCCACAAATCAAAATTATTCAATTTTAAAGATTTTCGTTGTCATATGGAGCAAAGAAACCACAAAATATTCCCATTCAAGAAGATGAAAAAGCTGAAAAATTGTTTCAGTTGTTGGAAAAAATACTAAAAAAGATTAACAAATATAGTTGACAATCAATTTAGTAATCACTTAATTGCTGCAGCCCTAATATATATATATACATACTGAACCTTGTGTTGATACATAAATTAAAATATATCATACGAATTGATATATATCTAAATTAAATAGCCCACCCCCTGTTAGTGAGAACCATCTCCTCACGTCCTCATTCAAGGCGATCGACAATATTTTCAATGTCGTCTGTTATAATAAAGGCTGTCCAGTTTTTAAACATCCAATAACTCAATAATGACTTGAACCAGAGTGCAATGGCAGCCCATCCCCAAGAGGAAAAGAACTGGGCTCATAACTGGAAGGTCACCAGTTCAAACCTGGGAAGGACTGGGGTGCCCCTGAGCAAGGCACCCTGATAAGATTGCAGATAAGTGCTTGTGTGTTCAGTACTTATGTGTAAAAAGGATGGGTTAAATACTAATTGTGAGTGTGTGTGCAAAATAACTAATTCTTTTTTTCTAATGTAAACAGTCTTGTATACCTAACAAAGTGGCCAGTGAATGTAAATGCGTGTCTGTGTGTGAAAGCTCAAAGATTCCGGCTACAAAGCAATAAAACGAAATAAACCATCACCAATTGAGGAAAATTGTTATTACCCTTTAACCTAGTTACTGTCAACATTAACCGGTTAAGGCTCATAGCTGTTTGCTAGCAGGCCGGTTGAACAGAGGCAAACAACTGGCGAGCTAGTTAGCTTAGCCTTGCGCAAATTATATCAAACGTATTACTTTTCGCTAACCAGTGTCTTTCGATAAGGTACACACAACGACACGGCGCGCTTTCACCAAGTTGACGTATTTGGCCCGACTATTAATTTGAAGTGTTTAGTCTAACTAGCTAGTCAACACATCGTTGGGCAACAACCAGAAGTCTTGGTTACCTTTTTCCGTTGAATGACGTCACTTTCTTTAAGAGGGAACTGGGGGAAAAGGTCGAAACTAGGTTTGGCAACTTGTAAGAATCATAGCAACGACAAAGTGACGCGCACTTCGTAAACATTTGCAGCAAAAACGTTCACACTTGCAGGCAGCGGCCGTGTCACTTCACTGCCCCTGCGTGTGGTTCAGATGCCGCCACCTGCTGGGTGGAGGCCGCACAGCTGCGTGCTAAATAAATCATGTTTCATCCAATAAGAAGAAAACGGGTTGAATTAAAAATCAAAGAAAAAAGGAAACATGTGCATTCTGAAGAAATCGGTTTGAATGGAATTCAAAGAAATATAAAATAGATGGATATAAATGAAATAAAATATGTCGAGACAGGGTAATGGAGAAAACAGAGGAAAGAAAGAGAAAAACACACCAAACAAAAAGAAAGAAAAAGACTAAACTAGCTCAAATTAGAACAAGTAAGAAATGTTTCCTATCTTTCATCTTACTTTGAAGTCCATGAAGTACATCTCCAATGCATGATCTCCAGTATATATACATAGAGAATACGCAGTTCTACAGAAAGCATTTTGACTGACCCTTTAGGCTCATTTTTGCCACAACAATCATCAGGACTGGTACGCCTCGTCGGTGAGTGAGCGTAAGCTCGTACCGCTGGCAATTCAGTGTTACATGAATGATATTATTAGTTAATTCTTGGTTTTGTTTTGTGTTTGCATTACAGGTTTACAACCTAACTGAAAGTCCAACTAAACGTGTATGTGTGTGTGCAATAAACGTGGGAAAAGGACTTGAGTTGTATCCGCCGTGCTTGTTCTGATAACCCTTCCAGAGGGGAGTTTACCAAGCCCTGCAAGTGGCTCGGTAAAAATCTGGACAATGTGGTTGCATTCAAATTTTTAATTCATTATACCTTGTATAACTGTGGTCTATCCCCTTTCAATATTTTTGTTTACTTGTTTTTAATTTCATATTCCATTTTTCATAACACATATTTTGCTTTTATCTCATATCTATTTCAAGAGTTTAATAATCTATCTATCTATCTATCTATCTATCTATCTATCTATCTATCTATCTATCTATCTATCTATCTATCTATCTATCTATCTATCTATCTATCACATCAGCACAGCAGTAAGAAAGCTGACAACACACTCAGTACAGACTTTTATACATTGTTTATTAGTTCATTATCCCCTACATAGCCAATAAATGACAACCCATCTGCAACAACAGAGAGAATATGAAACAAATTCCATACTTACATTGTTTGTGCAATGTCACACAGCTCTACATTAAGTGCTTGTGCAGTCTATAAATCATTACAGCCACTATTATGAGGTGCAGCCATCACCCCAACGGTGAAAACAGATGACAAATATGCTCCAAACACATGAGCAGTTGAGACACTCTGTCTGTGTTAATGATGGAATGATGTCAGGCATGTGTGATTAATTCCTGAACAATCAGCGAGTGCAAGGCATGTCCACCTGGGGGCGCTGTAAGAGAGGACAGGAGAAAGAGACAGAGTTCCACTAAATGTGAAGAATCAGAGAGGACAAAAGGCTGAAGCCAGAGAATGAATGATGTAAGGAACAAGAAATTACAGGCAGAGAATAACTTGCAATAAACTAAAACTTTAAGAAACAATAAATCTCCATAAATCAAAGGTTGTTAATAATCACTTCTCTGTCATTATACACACATGCTTGCACCCTCTCATGCAAAGTTAAATACAAATTTACAAAAATAATTTACAGAAATTAATAATAATAACATTAAAAGAGAAAGAGAATTTTAGCTAAAATAAAAATTAAGTACCCCCATAAAATATTTTGATTTACTGTTAAGAGACAAAATGTTTGAGTTTAAAACTTTAAAATGCCTTATTTTATCCACAAACCAGATATGTGTTTTTTTGTTTTTGTTTTTTTTTTTAACAAAACTAAACTAAGTTGGCAATTAATTTAGTAAATTAATCAATTAATAAGTGATCAATGTGCTAACAAAAATACAACAATTTAACTGCAGCCTTTGAGATTTGCAAACTGTATTACTTACAATTGTGAATTTGATTTGAAAATGAGAAACTGTTCAGCCTTAGATTCTAATCATTTCATTATCCGATATGAGAACCAGTGATTTTTGAACATTATTGCACCAATTCCAATACAAAATGTATTGGAAATACATAAATAAATCTAAAAATCTACAATATGTGCAATATACTGTTGATGTCCATTGTACTTCTGTTTATAAATGGGCTGCATACTGTTTATATAATATATATATTGACACAAAGGTAAATGTATATATTCTTTATTCTTTTTTTAATATACTCTGCTTAGTATACCGTACCCCCCAAGGGATCAATAAAGTATTTCTAATTCTGAGAGCCGACTCTGTTTGCAATGACATTAGTCTCTTCAACGTTGGAAATTCTTTGCTCAAAAGCTGCACTTTAGATTTTCCTTCGACGGGAAACTTAACCAAACACAAATCTTGGCACCTCCTACCTCCTCACTGGTAGAACTTAAACTCTGTGTCCACACAGTCATAAAACAAGTCCACCAGTTCGTCCTCAGGAATCTCTCCACTGAGCACGGCAGAAACTTCACTCAGACACTGAGACTCCAGCTCCCTCAGAATCTCAAAAACAGACGAGCCCTTTTCCTGGAAAACATAAATATGATACAGACAAAGATGCCGAATTCCGTGTAACAACTGTGTCAAATAGTGCTTGAATATTCGACAAAAGACCAACACACAGGCGTCCTGCTTGTTCGTGTATATTATTTGTTTGATTTGTGTATGAAAAAGAAACAGCATCCCACTTTTCAGATGCTGATTCAACAGGATGTGTGTAGTGGGGGACGTAATAACAGGAGTCACACACATGCTATCACTCGCCTCCATTTCCTCTCCAAGTTAATCTGGGTTTTTACATAGTCTGACTCCGAAAAAAACAAAAACAGCAGCCACTCATTTTTATACAAGTGAGTTTCTTCATGTGAATTTCTGTGTGAATTTTAAGATGCCATATTTTAATTTATTTAAAAAGCAAATCAACTTCCACTAATACAGAGCAGAAAAAAATAATAAGAATGAAAAAAACAAACAAAACAAAAAAAATTCAAAAATTCAAAAAATCAAAAGTATTAATAATTACAGCAAATGACATTACTACAATTCTGCTTTAATGTAACATATACAGTACATAGAAGCTAGCTAGGTTGGCTGTTTGGTATTTAGATAGCTTAGTAGCTAGCAAGCGAGACAGATTGGTAGTTTGTAGGCAGCTAGGTTGGTGGGTAGCTAGCCAAGCAGCTAGCAAGCGAGATAGGTTGGTAAGTAGCTAGCTAAGTAGCTAGCAAACTAGATAGGTTGGTAGGTAGGTAGCTAAATAGATAGCAAGCCAGATACGTGGGCAGCTAGCTAGGTTGGTTGGTAGGCAGTTAGGTAGATAGGAAGGTAGGTAGAAATTGTACCCACCAGGTTGGTCTCCATGTTGCTGAGTGCCACCTGGTGAGCCTTGTACAGGTCGTGTCTGCGGTCCACCCGGCTCTGAAAACGAGGCTTCTTCTGGACAGGGTCATCTGGGCCAAACTGTGGGGAGACCACCCTCAGCACTGGAGAGGAACAGTCCGAGAAGATAAAAGGCTTGAATACAGACCTAATAGGTGCAGGTGGGGCAGGTTAACAGGGAAAGAAGAGGGAGGAGAGAAAGGCAGACCAAGAGATTCAGACCCCAAAGTAAAGACGGAATATGAGGTAAGTCGAGAAAGTTTTGCCTCCATATCATACACAAGTGTCAGCTTTACAACAATAAAGGCCGTAGCTGCTTCCAACAGACATGTCACTTTAAAAAATTGAATTTAATTTTTTTAATCAACTAAAAAAATAATCCAAATCATTTTCAGAATCAGAATCAGAACATGCTATAAAAGAAGTGGCCATGTGCTCAGCGCCCAAGGCCTTTTAATAAAGAAAACTCAGAAAAGCTTTGCCGCTTGATTTTAAATTGCTAAAGACGAGGAAAGGAAGTGGAGATGAAGAACAGAACGAAGAGAAGACTCCTGCTGTGAGGCTGCAGTATCACTTACAGAAAAAGAGGGAGACACAGAGCAGGACTATAGCTCTGTATTTGTGTACAGTATGTCGTTAAACTTCTTCTATACATGTTTGTAAAACAAGTGGTTTGATTCTGGAGCGTTTTGGATCTCTTGTAGGAAAACTGGGTTGCAGCAACATTCAGCTGCTTTGGTCCTCTGGTCCAAAGTAAATGTCGTATTGTATAAGCTTATTATAGTCTTAACTGAACTTATTATATACGGGTGGATTCTTAGATTATTCAGGGGCAAACCTGGAGGGGTCTGGGGTGGCAGTGAAGAAGTGGATGCAGGGTCGACTGGTGTCTCTGGGCAAAACAGACACCATGCTGCCTGTGGTGCAGAAACCCCCGGAGTCCATACAGATGCCACTGGGCTTGTCCCTCAGAATAGACATCATCACCTCAGCCGTAACCGAGCCTGAGACCAACAGTGAGAAAGACAAAAAATTGAATGACCGGTCCTAGCCTGTTAACACCAGACTACATCTAAATCTGATTTGAAAATGAGAATGTGTCTGGAAAGGATGTAGTCATCTGGCACTTTCAAGAGGCACAACCAAAGGACATATGCCTCTGAACGCAATTGGACAGACCTACAACCAATCAGTCCAATGATCTGGATGTTGTATGCAGAGCATGTTGGAGGCCATGTTGGAGGTATACAAAAGCTGCTAGACGTTGCTTCTGTTGTCACCCAGCCAACATGTCCATGTGGGCATCATTAGTGTTAGATTTGGGCTGACAATATGGGCCCCAAATGGGTTTGTCAGTGGTTTCCATGGTGGCCCCAACAGTGTTTGCCCACTTCAAGCCCATGGATTGCGTTAAGCCCAAAACTAGCACCAAGAAGAAGAAGAAAAACCTGTTCATGATTGGTTCGCATTTTTTAGGAGATTCTGAAGTCCCTGCCAGACATGTCTGTTGGAACGAAATCATATCGCTGGCTGACTCAGCTAGGTTTTCCCAGAATACTTTAGCCCAGATCTATATATAAATGCAAGGAATGACTGTTAACCAAATTACTGTCAAATGGTTCACTTGACAGCCTTGTATCTTGGCAAGTGACTGAATAAGTGTGTGCAATGCAGACTGATTTGTGTAAATAAGAAATGCATGAGATATCTGTATCGCTCAAAGTGCCAGTTCGGCACCATCTCATACAGTGTGCTGCAAATGCGCCACATATAAGGAAAGTTATTGAATATTTTCTTTTCTTGGTGTTGCACTTTGTAGACGGACCCTGCACCTCTTGCTTAAGAGTGACAAATTTAAAATGTCCAGCTAAGAGGATGGCTCACTACAGTTACACTGAGCTGCTGCACAGCACAGACTCTTGAGAAACGATTCAAAATGACTTTGAAGCTATTGATGAGAGAGTGTGTTGTTTCAGACAACATGTTGGCAGATTAGTTTTCTTGCTGAAAACGCCACCACGACTGGTTGTGTCATGTAGGTATTTGACAATCTTTTACCAAACCGGCCTACTTTCACCGCTGACTGACTGTAAGGAATATCCCAGAACGTCCAAAGAATGTCCATGCTGGGGATTGTAGTAGTGGGCCACCACTCTCACCGTCATACTGCTGCATCAGCTCTGTGCCTCCCTTATAACGCCTCTTGGCTAGCTCCATCCTGGCAGGAGGGTTCTCGGGGGTGAACACCTGAGAGAAGTTAAACTCTGTTTGGCCGTCCCACCAGCCCTCGACCTGGGCCACACGCCGCAGCTCTGGATGCTCCGCAGAGATCTCAGTGCCAATGGTCAACTGGTTAGAGATGTTCTTCACACCCTCTGAAAGAAGCATTAGCATCTGAACAACCCAGGTTTGCGAAAAAAAAAACATTTACCAAGTTCACAAGCCATGTATTTAAGGTCTAATATATATTAGGAAACAACTGTTAAGTATTTAAATAAAGGGGTGAGCTGGTGTCTTGCGAAGAGAGCGATTAGTCTCACTCCTTCAATCAATAAGTCATTCTAAAGATCGGCATTGGCTGCCATAGAAATACCCATATCTGTCGACCTCTATAACACATGCAGACAATCCACCACCATCATATTCACAATCTGAGTGTTTTCTGAAAGCTCAGAGTTCAGGATGTCCAGTATACAACGTTTGTTTAATGTTTGAGTTCACAAGCACTGCTTGAACGCAACGGTAAGATAAATAGATTGTAACGAACTACGATCAAAAAGAGAAAGCACTTCAAAGCATCAGGCTGAAGGAGACTCTGGATTCACTTCAAAAGAAAGTTCATTCTTTGGCGACAAAAGGTTTCAGACACGGAAATAGATTCTCTATCTTAGGGGTGGGATTCACAAGGTCCCTCACTATACGATACCCACTACATGGTACATTACATTTAACTGGGGCGGACTTCTTTTTGGGCTTGTATGAAAAATAAATATCTATTTGGAATACTGAGTCTAGCTGCTAGAAAAGCAATTACAAAGAAATGGCTAAAGTCAGATGTTCCATCTATAGAGGAATGGTATGATATTATTTACGATGTGTATGTAATGGAAAGAATCACTTTTCCAATGAGGCTCCAGCAATCTAAATTCGATGACTTCTGGAAGCAATGGAGAACGTATATTTCCCTGAAACGCCCAAAATGTACTTGATTGGTACTTGATTACTTTGCTGTAATACTGTGACAGAAAACAAGTTGCCTCTACACATTAGGAATGTTCCTTTACAACTTCTTTAATTAGTGGCGCTCAATTGTTGCATATTGGACCTTTACGTCCTGTGACTTAAACATACAGGAATTTAGTATTAATACTGATAGTATGAACACTTCAGCGGCCACATAGTGATATTTCACTCCTGTACACATAAGAGTTGCTCACCCGTGACCTTCTGTGCCACCCAGAGCTTCCCCGCTGTCTCTAAAACCCAGGCCTCGTTACGATCCGCCAGAAGGAAAGTGCTGTGGTAGCTGAAAGGCTCGGGAGCCTCCTTGCACTGCCCGCCTTGTCCATGCTGCTCCAGGAGGCCGGTGATCACGGTCAGCGCCGCCCAGGCACTGTCGCCACGCTCCAGCGCCAGTCTGACGATCAAAAGTCAAGCTGAGACACTTCAACACTGAATTTTGCGGTTTGAGAGGCAGAACTTATGTTTGTGTAAATCTTAGTTGTGTAATGTATTAACACATGACATTAAAATGAACTGGAGACAGTTGCCAATGTTCGCACTGTTTACACTGGCTGAGTGTGTTTTTTTTTTGTTGTTTTTTTTTAATCTACAGAGATGAACAGACAAACGCTATGGTTCAATAATGTTCACTACACCTGTCACAACATGCTTATAACAACTCACACACACTCCTTATCAAAGCCTGAGAGACACACTATGATAGCTGCATTCAAGTGGGACATAGTAAATAGTTTCTCCCACAGCTATAAAGTTTTTTTTTCTTCACCTGAATAAACTTGATAAGCTGTTTATGAAGAGATAAGGACAAATATGTGGTTTTCCTTGGGCCAAACCATATTGGCCCAAGGAAAACAATATTGACGATGGCCAATATTATTTCTGTTTTCGATCATTTGATAAAATAAAACAGTTTTAACAATGTACAGAAAAACTGCTTTACATAAATAAAGACTTCAGGTCTGTTTCACCAATCTGCACTGTTGTGCACATACAGTCTATGCTATGTTGAATAATGAAAAAAAAAAAATTAAAAAAGACAAAATATTAACCACATGAAACAGGTCATCAAAAATCTAAAACTGTAAAACTCAGCACCATTTATCACGTTTCTGAGAGGAAAACTGTCTAAGCATAAATAATAATAATAATAATAGGCTGATCATTAATTCATTCATAGGCTGATTATTTAAAAAAATAATAAACCCCAATAATCTGCCCAACAGATTAATAAGTCCACCTTTATTTACAGTTTAATCACTTTATACAACATTTTTTTTATAAATAAGCTATATTATTACTATTAATAATATTATTGTTTGAAATTGTATTTTCTTCCTGTGTTTGATGACTTTTAAACATAATATGTAAATTGTACAATTTAAAAGCCCTTTATAAATAAAAATGCAAACAAAAGTTGTTTTTTTTATCTTGATAGGGCTATACAATATCAAAAAAGTCAAATATCACATGTCAAATACCTCGACATTGAGACTCCACGTTCAGACCCTTGTCTGCCAAATTATGAGCCTGATAGTTGTTGGTGAATACAGTATTAAGAGAGTTCTGGTGCTCACCTAACCAGGTCCATCCCCAGCAGAGCCTCTCCAGAGGCGACGGGCTCTCGGGTCCACACTGCCTCATTCCCGATACAGACTCCCTGGTCATTGGCTCCCATCTCTGCGCCCCACATCCACGCAGCTTTGCTGAGGATGACTGCATGAGTCTGCTCAACCTGAGGAATCTGGATGTATGTGCACTGCAAGTACAAAAAGAAAATATCAGAGAGAAGGAACAATGAGCAACAGAGAGTCACATGGGAACCAGTTATTTACTGTAAAATTCATCATTTATCATCAACATTATTTATAAATAGCATTCAAGAAGCAGATTAAGATCTAAACAGATTAAGAAAAACATTTTATCATACCCACAGATCATGTGAAGCACACTGACTCTGATCTGATTAATCCCAGTGAGCTTAAGGTAAATCTGACAAAATAAGAGCCTGAACAAAAGGCAGGATTTCATCACTGACTTTCAGTTATTTCCCCTCAATCATTAACAGGAAAATCTATTTTCCCATGAAGACTCTGTGTAACATTTCTGCTTCAGACTACTGTCTCGGAAAAGGGTTATTCTAAATACACAAGCATTAATACTATAAGCAAACACATGATTGGAATGCTTTTATTTCCCCATGAATATACAAAACATAAGTATGGTTCCATAAGTGTATAAAATTTTATGTACTTTAGGCAACAGCCCTAGTTTATGGAGGCCATAATTTTGCTACATCATCTTCCTGCAGCAGCTCAAATATACAAAACAACCAGAGTGTGATTGTTGTGTTTTGAAGCAGAGGGTTTTCTACGCAAAGAAGGAGAACCACATCACATTTTGGTATGTAAAGGCCACCGTAGCATGCTGACACACTTGGGAAAGGGAGTGGTGAGTGGAGAACTCCACCGTTTCATTATTGGCTGTGACCATTTTTTTTCATGCCAAACTTTCACATAAAGGTTGCAGGATTCTTTTGTACAATAACAATAAAAGATTTCTATTCAACTATTTTCTGCCATGAAATAAACTCCGCGTGTAAGCAGTGCAGCAGCAAAACTGTGCAGTTTAAACTATGTTTGGTGTCAGGGATGAAGGACAGTGGGAGTGTCCAGGTATGTTTACCTGCAGCATGGAGCCTGGAGGGTGAGCTGCTGCAGGGTAGTAGGCCACTTCCTGCACCTCATCCCGGGGACGGTCCGAGTTCTTCCCAAAAATCACGAGGTCATCACAAGAGCCAGGGGGCAGAGAAACAAAGCAGTCACATGACATGGGAGGTTCTGCCATCCTGCAACAAAACAAAACATCTTTGAGGTTTGTGCTAGACACTAAGCAGTCTGGGATTCGACTTAACCATCTCATATTAAAAGTTGCAGATTACTATCAACTCTGTACCACTAACCCATCAGAAGTATGGCAACTGCTGTTCTTGCAGTAAAAGAAATATTTAGGAAACCTGTTATGCTTCCACTTTATTACAGTGGTACACCTGTTGAACCACTTGTAAATGCAAATATCTTATCTGCCAATCACAGGACAGCATCTAAATGCATTTAGGTATGTAGACATGGTTAAGATTAGCTGGTGAATTACAGTACAGTGGAGAAGAAAGGTGATTTAAGTAACTTTGAACATAGCATGTTAAGTTCATCAGAAACTTTGTTACTTTGGTGAGTTCAGAAACTGCTGATCCACAGTGATTTCCACTAACAACCATCTCTAGAGTTTAGAGAGAACGGTCCAAAAAAAGAAAATAGACGGTAAGTGGAAGTTTTGTGGGTGGAAAATGTCTTGTTGATGCCAGAGGTCAGAGGAGAATGACCAGACTGGTTCAAAATGAAAGAAAGTCAAATTAAGTTTCCCCTTAACTGCTGTAAATCTAAATGCTAACTTCACTGTCATTACAGACTCCAACACCAATTAACTATATATATCTTGTTTAGTTAACATGCTATTACTGCAACGTGTAAGCACTGTAATGAGGGAAATGCTTATCAGATGTCGTAATGCTGAACACTCAAAGCGAACACTCAATACTTAAAAAATATTGTAGGGATATTGTAACAATCAGATACTGTATATAGAGTGTGTCAAGTTCTCTGATATAATTTGATCAATCTCTGCGGACAGGTACAAATTGAACTCTGAACCGCCAATGCCATCCATTTTTCAGAAATGTTTCTTGCCAAGATGGAGGTGTTTTGCTGTGTTTTATGTACATCGGAAGTCAGAGGTCAGAACTGGGAGTGACATTACCACCAGGTCGACCGCATTCCTGAGAAGTCAGAAACAAACCTTGGATGCAAACATATTTGCGGCTAGCCATAATTGAGGCTAGCGGCACATTTTGGGCTAGCCATTGTTACCAATACCAGTCCAAGCAAAATACACGCTAGTTTATACCCACAGTGTAGATAAAAAACAGAACAGTATCGCTAACTATTTATCCGTACGACTGATTCACTGTCAGAAGTGCAGTTAACAGTAAAGGTAGCAGCGTTGCTACCACAGTTGGTAAGGCTCTTCAATTTCCCAACTTGGAAAACGGACCTCAGAAAAGTTGGAACTCAGAAGTTCAAGATGGGTCCGGCTGCGGCCTGCAGCACTCACGGTTTATAACACCAATTCTGATCCTACCCCTAACCCTAACCGTCCTATGGGCGTGTCCTAAGTGGAAGATGTACCATGAGTGGCACAGGCTGCATCTAAATATTAATGGGGAATCTTCCTGGTTTTCAGTCAATCAGCCCAATTATTTCTGGTAATCTGTCCGCCAACAATGCAGAGATGTTCTATAGTCAGTGTCTGCAGAAGAATTTTAAATGAATGCCTGAAATTTAAACCTCTTTTTCAGTTTTGGCCATTGTGAGTCTCTCAGGGCTAACTTCTAAAAGAACTACCGATAAGACAATGTAAATGTTTGTAAGCTATATCAGAAATCGCTAACGTTACCTTAAAAAGACCAAGTTTCCCCTTAATGACAAAGCTGTAACTTTAGTGAACCCTGACTTCCGATTACAACGGGAAAGCATCGTAAACAAACTCGTGACTTCCCAGAACGCAAACTACCCCTTTAACGCTCTGACTTCAAACTAGTGTGAGACTTTTAGGTCTCAAACCCGTGGCCCGCGGCTCCCCATGCGGCCCTCCGGTCAATTTGATGTGGCCTTTCAGTCAATGTCAAGTGTTAACAAGTTATTCTTGTATTTATTTTATGAATGGATTCATTTTGCAGTATCAAATTAACAGTTTTGGACTCTTTGTCGCTTGACTGGTACCCTCCTGACCACACTAGATACTCATTGGCCTCTGGGTCATATGGGTTCGAGACCCCTGCTCTAAAATAAAGAGTGCAGAGCCTCCGGCCGATAGTCAGCTCTCCACACCCAGCTATCAGCCGGTGCCCTGCGCTGCTCGTCCCTGTCACACATGCGGGGATTAGGAGGCAGTGTTGTGCGGGACACTTTACTGACTGTGTAATCTCCACAAATCCCACTTGCACGCTCTTCTCTCCTCTGATTAATCGCGTTCAATCGGAAAAAAAAAAAAATCATTGCAGCTTATGCTCGACACTCCGGGCTCAGTTTGTTGCGGCGATGAGGCCTCGGTGAGCGGGGAAGCTCCCGCTGTCACTCCCCCGTCTCTTTCCGGAGGAGCAGCGACGCCTCTTCGTCCCTTCGTGTCTCTTCGTGTCACTCCGCCTTTGACGGAGCGCTGAGTCGAGGGTTTGAAGTTATGGAGGATTAGAGTAGAGCTACGGTGTGGGTGTGTGTGTGTGTGTGTGTGTGTGTGTGGAAGCGACAGCTGCAGAATATGTTTACCTTTTTTTAATGTCAGTGGTGGGAGCGGACAGCCGGCAGGGAGCAGGCAGGTTGTGCGGATACAGAGTCACGTGACAGATAAATCCAGAGGTCTGTATTTAAAGGTCTCGTCTCGTCTGACCACAGTACAGCTCACTGTCTCACTGACTGACTGAGTCCACACCTGTCTGTGTCCCTGCTGTCTTGATGATGATGATGATGATGACTGTGTGTGTGTGTACACAACACCACCTGATGCTCTGAAATCATCATCATCATCATCATCATCGTCCCTTATTTAAAGCTGTAGTACATAACTTTCAAACAAACAAATGTATGTTACATTCAGGCTATTGTCAAATGTCCACTCTCACTGACTGAGGCCTCCTTTACACGGTCAGCACATGCGTCTCCGGTGTCCACATCGAGATCCGATGGCTGTCCGATCACAGTCATACACCCCTTACGTCACCTCCTCCTCCTCTTCTTCTGCAATGATTTTCCAGCAGCAGACTACAGCGTCACATCCCGTGTGTCGCTATATCGTCACCAACAGCAACGTTATCCACACATGCACTCTCAGTACTGAATGACGGAAAACCAACGAAAGCACAGGAGACTGCACAGTTTTATCTTCACATTCCCGTTAGCTGTGCTCTGAGCCACCAATGTATTTCCACTCATGTAGCGGAAATACATGGCTGGAGATGCATTAGAAATGTTCAATCTGCTCAAAGTGTGTCTCCAACCATCTCCTATCCACTATCAGATTGTAATCTGATCACAGAAATAGGCACTTTAATGCCAGGTGTAAAGGGACCTGTGTTTCTAAGTCTAGCCAGTTTTGCCATTGTGTCACCTGGAAACATTCACTGAGGCCTCATCGGCGCAACAAACTGAAGTGATTTTGATTTTTTTTCAAATTTTATCTCAAATGTAGAGAGATAGGTAACAGGAACATTGCATAAGTAAGTCCCGAGTCACGTTTGCACGGATCTGCAGTAGAGCATGGACACTCAGCCTGAGCCCGTCAGGACCCGATAAGACTGGGTTCAGACAAAAGTCCAGAAATTAGCGTGAACAGTGGATATTCTGCCCAATGATCCACACATTTTATTTGGCGGATAATTTTTTAACTTTCTATCACACCTGTTCCATTAATCCAGGCTCAGTAGCAGCACTACTGAATGTGGCCTCCTCAAGGAAGGTATATGACAGCCCTAAAGTGAGACAGCTGCAAACAGATTGGAGTACGAGTGAAAACCCAAAGAAAATCCCACATTAAGTTTCAGAAATGCTGCTAAAAAAATGCCAGTCGTTCAGCAGTTTGAGGGCATTAACGCTTCTGTCACCCCCCTGCCCCTGTGCTGACAGTGTATACACACAAACGTTTACTCAGTCGGGACTGATAGTATTGCTTGACAAAGTCCATTTTCACATAGTGGACGCGGCATACAAACAATGTTACATCGTTTCTGTTCACAACAGCCAAGCAGAGACAGAATATTAACATCAGCAACAACAACAACAAACATTGCCAACAGTTACGCACTACAGCTTTAAGTCCACTACAAAAATAACATGATGAACGTGTTATTTTTTTTAAAATATTAATGGTCGATCATATTACTACATTAAGCATAAGACATTGCTTAAATTTGTTTTCCATGACCACACTGTACTTGTCAAATTCCACATATTGAATTCAGCAACCTGCTGGTAAACATGGTGATGCATGCAGCCACCATTTCTCCCAAGAGGTGGGAGTGACCAAGCCGGAGCAAAAAGACCAAATATTGGTCTTGGAATTTTCATCAAATGGACAGAAACGCAAATAAGTACCAGTGTTGCCTCATGCAGTTTATATCCCGCTCCAAAAAGACGAGTCATTTGGGTTAGCAAACTCTTTGTGCAAATGGAACTTAATTAGCTGATCAGAAAATTGTTGACATGGCGTCAGACAAATACATTAAGCTAAAAATAGGTTGACATTGATGAGGATGGCCGTAGGTTCTTAACCTGCCTAACTGCATTGCAGCGAGCGACAACATTCCCATCCTCTCAAAACCTGAAAGCTGTCACGACAGCAGCGATTCTTGCTCATTATTATGCATGTGAGGAGGGCCCCATTCTCAAAGCTGACTCATGCTTCATCTGTCAAGTTCCAGTGATGCAATCAGATTTATGGAAGTAGTCTAATAATAGGTCACACGCACAGGAAAGGAGCACCGACGTACCCGCTGCGAAAGCTTGACTAATGGTTGTGTTTTGGGACGGAGCACCTGGACTCTACTGGTGCTCGCATGTGCCCAGATTTGTGGAAGGCGCCGAGTTATGTTTTGAAGTAGCTTGGTGGTGAGTGGCGTTTCCCTCGTGGCTCACGAGGTCTGCTGATGGCAACGGGACTGAATTCTTGAGGGATTTGTGAGAAGACAACCTGTTACCTGAACGGCACTTGGCTACTTCCACACCCTCGCTGTCCTTTCATCTCCCAGAGTGTGCTGACAAGCATCGCACATCCTGTCTGCCCTTACACACAAACAGTAAAAACACCCAGAGAAGTAAACACCCACGTGAGCCAAAGGCAGACACACCCAAGAGAGACCGTGGACACATGTACAGTACACACGCACACATACACGTAACAATGAGCACAGTAACAAGCACAGGCAGAGTGAAATGGTACAGACGAGTGGAAAACAAACCTGGCAAATACACCGATACCTCTAATAATGCTGACAACAAACTGATGAAGCAGTGAAAAATGATTTGGAAAACAGATTTTTTTAAAATTTAAAAAAAACAAAACAAATAACAAACAAATAAAAATGGACTTTTGATTTAATTTTTTTTTTGCTTTAACCCAAAACATTAATCTTGTTTGATATTCAACATCAGCTTATAAATTGGCAAAAACAAAAGCCGCATTAAGAGGTGAGGAAATCTTTCCCACAGTGTCAATGCAGATCAAGATCCGTATTTACTACAAAATATTACAGGATTACACATTTTTAGCTGAGATATTAACAAAAAAAAAGAAAAAAAAAAGTTTTAGTCATATTTTGAGTAACAATCAAAACTGTGTTGGCGTCATCACATGAGTTATGCATTTTGACCACCAAACTGCTGAACATTAAGATTTTTCTAAGCAGTAAAATCCACTTCTATAACCTTTTTGTAAGCACTTTTGCAGTGTTTTTAAACCGTACTCAGTCATCTTTCTTTGCTTGTATGACTTGCCTCCTTCCGGAACTGTGTTGTCAAACGTCACAGGATTAAAACTGAAGGCTTAATCAGCAAAGTGTTTAGCAATGGCTTTAATGGAATGCAGCATTCATTTATATTTGTTATGAATGCATTACAGCTTTAACAACATTTAAACTCCAATATTGCAGTCATGCTGAATGCGCTGGAAGATGATTTTTGTACTAGTTGTGCTATCATTTGTGTGTGTCTTTACTTCAAGCTTTTCCTATTTTTTTTTTTCCTTCAAACAGTCTCTGTAGATAAAACTAGATAAAATGGCAAAGTTTAAATTATTCAAATGATGCAAATGTAGGAACGATGCAGAAATGTGGTGTGCTGTTTGTGCACACACACACACATACATGTTTGCGCTTCTATCAGAGTGAGGACATAATGCATTCCCTAGCCCCTTACCCTAACCTTAACCATCACAACTAGATGCCTAACCCTAACCCTAACCTAAACCCAATTCTGACCCTAAAAACCAAGTCTTAACCCTGAAAAAGCCATTTTAAGGGGTGAAAAAGTGAGGACCAGCCAAAATGTCCTCACTTTGTAGGTGTTTATATGATTTTTGGTCCTCACTCTGCAGCAAGTAAAAGAACACACACACACACGTTTGTGCTTCTATCAGAGTGAGGACCCTCATAGACATAATACATTCTCTAGCCCCTTAACTAACCTTAACCATCACAACTAGATGCCTAACCCTAAACCTTACCCTAAACCCAATTCTAACCCTAACCCTAAAACCAGGTCTTAACCCCCGAAAAAGCCATTTTAAGGGATGAAAATAAACCCTACAAAGTGAGGACATTTTGACAAAGTGAGGACATTTTGACAAAGTGAGGACATTTTGGCTGGTCCTCACTTTGTCACCCCTTAAAATGGCTTTTTCAGGGTTAAGACTTGGTTTTTAGGGTCAGAATTGGGTTTAGGTTAGGGTTAGGGTTAGGCATCTAGTTGTGATGGTTAAGGTTAGTTAAGGGGCTAGAGAATGTATTATGTCTATGAGGGTCCTCACTCTGATAGAAGCACAAACGTGTGTGTGTGTGTTCTTTTACTTGCTGCAGAGTGAGGACCAAAAATCATATAAACACCTACAAAGTGAGGACATTTTGGCTGGTCCTCACTTTTTCACCCCTTAAAATGGCTTTTTCAGGGTTAATCAAAATGTCCTCACTTTGTCAAAATGTCCTCACTTTGTCAAAATGTCCTCACTTTGTAGGTGTTTATACAATTTTTGGTCCTCACTCTGCAATAAGTAAAAGAACACACACGTTTGTATAGCATTCATAGTGAGGACACTCATAGACATAATACATTCTCTAGCCCCTTACCTAACCTTAACCATCACAACTAGATGCCTAACCCTAACCCTTACCCTAACCTAAACCCAATTCTAACTCTAAAACCAAGTCTTAACCCTGAAAAACCCATTTTAAGGGGTGAAAAAAAAGTGAGGACCAGCCAAAATGTCGTCACTTTGTAGGAATTATACGAATTTTGGTCCTCACTCTGCAGCAGGTACAAGAACACACACACACACAGCTGCTAAGCCACGAGCCTCTGCTGTCCTGAACCCTCACAGGCCTTGCGGCCCAGTTTCTTAAGCCCAGTCATGTGAAGTTGAGGGCCGGCCGGAGGAAGATGAGGGGTGTTAAGGGAAGGAAACAGCTGGTGAGGAACCCAGAGGATATTAATTAATCTGGGGAGGGGGGGGGGGGCAGGATGGCAGGAGAGACCGACTAATAAAGCATGGTATTACCGCAAAGGTGTGCATGCGTGTGTGTCTGTCAGTCAGTCAGTCTGTCTGTCTGTCTGTCTTCCTGGAGGATTACTGGTGATCTAGAAAAAGTACTGGGTGTCTGTGTCCATCTGGCTACTACCAACTTTATGTTGTGCATTAAAAAAAAAAAAAAAGGTGAGACATCTTAAAACAAGGAGACATTTTAGGGTTCCTTTTAGTGCTGCTGGGAAATCTGACATAGGGCCTAACATTTCAAGTTTTACAACCCTCCACACACACACACAGGGTTTTTTTTTAAAATTAGATAAAATAAAGCAATCCAAATTTTTCTCTGAGCAATTAAAGTTCCGGTTAAAAGGCAGAGGTGGAAGATGGGAGGGGAAGCTGGGCGGCTTCAGTCGCTCAGACAGTAATGACGGCGCCACTGCTGTTTAACAATCAAAGATGGGAGGTGGGGGCTCATGAGGAAGTCTCTCCTTGAAAAATACAGGTGTTTGGTACAATCAAAGCGCTGCTTGCAGAAATGACTAGGTTTGAAGTTGAAAGGGGAGGTTGGAGGAGGAGGAGGGGGGGGGGGGGG